>VXBQ01012254.1:503938-539859 GCA_013400175.1 Phainopepla nitens
AAAAAAAAAAAGAGGTGGAGTTGCACTACCAAACTGTTATAGACAAATATTGAAAACCATAGGCTAGGCTGAACATATTTTTATGGAAATTTGGAAGGTTGTCCCGGTTCTCACCAGGACAGGGTTATTTTTTGCAGAGGGGCATGGCTAGGACCTGGAGGTTA
This sequence comes from Phainopepla nitens, assembly GCA_013400175.1. Taxonomy (NCBI): domain Eukaryota; kingdom Metazoa; phylum Chordata; class Aves; order Passeriformes; family Bombycillidae; genus Phainopepla; species Phainopepla nitens. The sequence goes on from VXBQ01012254.1 coordinate 504,103, forward strand.
TTCTATACCACCTAACTTTCTGGAGATGGAGAAGGGCTCCCTTCTGTGTAGGGGTAGGGTGGTGGTGGCTCCCTGTGGAATGGTGGTGAGCATTTGCATGTGAATCCCTCACGTCTCTTAAACACCTTTGTTATTAAATATCATTGCTGTCACTGTTAGTTTTCTTATCCAATTGCTGAGTCCAGCAAATTGTTCTTATATCAACCTGTGATTTTTACCTTCTGTGCCTCCAATTCTCCTCTCCAGCCTGATGCAGGGGAGGGGGAAGAGTGAGGAAGGAGGGAGTGAAAAACTGGCAAGTGGTTTAGAGTGGTTTCAGTGGGAACACTAAATTGGAGAAAACCATCCCCAAAGCACAACAAATGTAGATTGCCATACTGTCAAATGCTTTTGTCTCAAAGAAGAATACAAAAAACCTTGCATTTAATTCTTGGCCTCACATGCAGCACATGTTGGGTTAGGTCATGCAGGAAACATTAAAGATGGGGGCACATGAGTAAATATCCAAAGGTCAGATCAATCAGCAGAAGGACTTTGCACAGAGGCAAACTACCAATTTCAGGTATGCATGAACAGAGAAAGATTTGGGCTGAGAAAACACTGAAATACAGTTCTTTTGGAGATGGCTGGAGCGTTGTTAACAAATTAACACTTTCTGTTCCTGAAAGCTGTCTCATGACCTTTGGTAAAGGAAGTGAAAGGAAACTCTAGCCTGCTACAACTTTAAACCTCTGCTGCGTGGCAATAACACTTGCACAGTGTCAAGGGCTACCTGATCTAACAGCCTGCACACCCCTAAGATGCCAATATGCTCTTAGTTCCAAAGATGGAATCAAAGATTAATAACATCCAGTCAGCACCCATCCTGGAGCTTGGTGGTGAGACAACCCATGGCCGTGGAGATGGAGCAGAGCAGAGAGCTCCACATCATGAGAGTGGAATCAATAATTCTTTGTTTTGCTAAATCAGAAGTTTGCTACAATGAACAAGCAATGCTTCTCTTAGTGAATTCTGTCTTTCCCAACTTTGCAACTTCAGCATGGTCTCAAAGAAAACACAGACAAGAAAAAAATCTTTGTAGTGCATGCAACAGATTGTTCAGTGCAAGGGGGAGAGACACTGTGGAATCAAAAGAGGACAATAATGTCTCACAGAAGGCTCTAGATGATGAGAAAACTCAAGTAGATTAAAACCTGTTGATAAATACACTCTATTTTGCCCACTTCTCCAACTGAACTGCTTGACCCATTAGAGGAATGACATTAAAATACAGCCTTCTGGCCTACCTGGAGGTTGGAATTAACCCTCTGACCATATGGTTATGAGAAAGATGCAGGAGACAAAATATCTGTTCTTCACAGCAGAAGATTCATATCAGAGACAGTACAACCTTATGACTGAGCAGACGGAAAGTTTGGGACACAAGATACATGAGCAAAACTTCAAAACCATCTAAGACAATCTGAATTCTGTGGAGTAGAAATTCAGGAGAGACATGCAGGAGAAGAATACTGTCTAAAGAGAGAGAATTCAAGAAAAGCATATCGGAAGCTACAGCAAGAATATAAGGGCAGGAAATTACTGGGACAGCTAATGCAAACTGTCACATTGATATATACGTCTTGATCTGTAATAACTCTGGATTTGAACTTTTTATGCATTTAAAAGAAAGGCAAAGAATAAACAGCATTTAATTGGTTTAAATGAAAATATAATACTTAGGAAACGAGAATTGAAATCTGACTAAGAAAACCAGCGGTCCCACAGAAGAATAAATGTAGATCACATACCTGCAATTTAAATTGCAATGCCCAAAGTGACTCTAGCAGTGCTTTCATGAGGTCTAAGAAGCATAAAATGCAGCTAGGTGCTCTATGCATACCTATCCCACAGCTCTGCAGATTTCTATGCTAAGAGAAGCAGCAGTGAGAGTAAGAGAAAGTTGAAGTACACTGTGGGTTTAGTTCCAAGAAAGGACCAAACAATCACCTGTAAATGATTTGGAAAACAAACAAACAAACAAACAAAAATTAAAAAAGAAAAAAAAGAAAACCAAAACCAAATCCCCACAACAATGATAATGACAAAACAGGAAAAGAAATTGAAAAGCAGTTAAGTGGTGCACTCTGAAATGTCTCCGCTGAATTATGATAAGTATGTATTAGCTGCAGTGTGTTTATCTATGTCCACAAGAGAGGATTAGCTGCAAACATTCTTCTGAGATAAACCAGAACTATTTGGTGCTGGCACTGTTAAATTTTTGTGATATGCAGGTGTTTGAAGTATGTGTGCAGCTTCCTCATTGGTTTTGATCCAGGTATTTCCACTGAGAGCATTTTTACACACTAGATGTGACGAAGTACATAGAACATTGGCAAACACTCTAGCATCTAGCAAAAATAGCTTTATTCACATTGAAGCTTAAAATAGTTTCATGTGTTAAAGGCAATGAATGTAAATACTCCCTTTGTCAGAAAAGCTTGGGGTCAGTGAATTTCACCCACTTCCAGTTGGCAGGCATCCCCACAGGCTGCACACTGCAGTGCTCCTTACAAATGGACAACAGCACAGCTGCCCCATTTCTGATAGGAGAGAGGGCATGGTGAGAGCAGGGATTCAGGGGCCTTGGGAGATGAAGTCCTGGGTAGAAGGGTGGGTGAAAACAGTCCTCCACAGTGCCTGGTATCTTTGAAATGCACCTGTTCTGCACCAGAGCTCTTCACCCAGCCCACAGCAATTTCTGTCCTGCTCTAAATGGCTTCACACAAAGTCAAGATCTGCAGTTTGTCACCTCCCACCTCTTCCTGCTCCCAAAGCCCTTCAGCACAGCTATACTCCAAGGGCCCAATTTTCCTAACCCTCTTGAAGTGACAGGCCTGGAAGATTTCTCCAGCGACTTTGAAAGTCACCTACCTTCTCTCTGTTTGGTGTCTTTTCCGATGTCCTCTGCATCCTTATTGCCCTAAATGTAGTAGCTGTCATTTAGCAGTAATTTAGGTATTTATTTCAGAAGTGGTGCTCTATGTGACATACAAAATCTAGGCACAATTTTGCTTCACTCCAATAGTTTTGTTGCCAATGTAGACACCTGAAGAGGAGGTCAGTTAGACAAACGCCCTGATATTTTACAACTGCACATTTTTAACTTCTCCAGTTTGCACTGAAAAGCAATTTGTTCCAGTTTAGAGGATTTTACCAAATAAATAATTTCCTACATCAGCAAACCTAATCCTTACTATGACTTACAAGTATTCCATTCTGCCAAAGGACTTCTTGTAAATTGTTCTTCTCCTGCTGTTCCTGCTGTTCCACAACTGCTTGGCCTACACTACACGAACCTTAGATGTCGAGGCAGCTCTCTACCTTCATTCATGTGTAAGGCCACTACAGCCTCTTACATTGCATGTTTTAATCTTTTTTCTTCTGCCTGCTGAAAGTCACATTCTCAAACCCCATGCCAAGTGACCTTTTGTTTACTTGTAGTTTCCAGTGTGTCGGATGGTTTATTTTTTAAAAATCTTCACTTGTCACTGTTCTGGTTTCTGAAACATATTATTTTGTTCTATGGTGCAATGAGACCTTGAAGTCTCCAACTATTTATCTACATGCACTCTTCTCCACCGCATCTGTCTTTCATCACAGGTGATTCCCACTGAAAATCTGAATTATCTGTGAGATCACATTGGTATTTCATGACTAGTAACGATAAAACATGTTTCATTCTTGTTTTCTTAAAATCTCACAATTAATTTCTCATTGAGTTGTGCAACTTTCAGATGAAGCCATCAACGATTTTTTGGCACTAACCTTGAGATGAAATAATTGTATTTCCAAACATTAAAGATTACAAGTTACTGATAGGTTACAATGGATTGTGGATCTACTCCTGTGTTTCTTGAATTAATGGCATTTTTACTTCTGGTCACAGCTGAGACTCCATCTGGCTTTCATTAACTGCAATGCTAGAGGCATTAAAAATTCAGAATAATAATTTCCATTAAGTAATACACCTAAAGTGGACAAAGGTTTGCCTACACTAATTACAGGGCAAGAACATATATATATATATATATGCACTATGTATATAATGACCTGAAGATAAAGTTTTGACACATTTAATCTGCTCATAATTAAAGGAACAGATTTATTAGTGATGCTAGAAGTTGAAAATAGCTATGTTCTAATGGAACTTATGGACTTATATCTTCCTGACCTTTATTTGGAGTTCTGTAAACAACAACAAAAAATAATTTCAAATGCCTCACATAACAATACAGCATTAAAATATTCTGCTATGCATCTTAAAATGACAGAACAGAACAAACCACAAAAATTAGTTAAACAAAACAAAAATATCAGCCCAGAAATCTCTGTAGTCTTAATTCTCAAACTATTTCTGCATGTCCTTTAGCTCCTCCACACTAAGCACAGCACTGTAGCACTCAACTAACTATTTCCAAGAATGTCAGTAACAGAACTAGATATCAGGCTTGAGACCCAACATGCCAGAACATCAAAAAAAAGATCAGCAGATATGGACTCTGCTCAAGACTTTGGAACTACCAACCTGAACCATTCTCTCATCTTCTTTTCCTCTGTAAGTCTGTAGAGCATCTTACCCACTTGTCAGGTCTTACCAAAGGCTGAGACTGAGAGCCACATTGTATGAAGTGATTTTTAGATCTCTAAACAATTAAAAACCTATGACTTTTAAAAATAAATGTTTACATTTTTTTCATTACTATATTTTTTCCACGAGGATTCAAGTTCCATAAAATTTCAAGACTTTATTCTGAAATAATCTGACAACTTTTCATTCCCAGTTCTACCTTCATGTACAGTCTGATCTGCTTATAACTATTGCCTTTAATCAGTTTTGTCATATTTTCCAATATACCTTCCACTTCCTGTTTTTTTATCCCTCTGGTGGACAATAACATGTTCCTTCCCAGTTCCTTTTCCTGTGAGACAAACACACCAAGATCTTCTAATCCCCTGTCATAAAAGCAATCCATCATTCCTCCCAACAACCATTACTCCAGTTTGAATTTAGCTGTCTAAATATGGGTGATCAGAATCTGCAAAAACTTTTCTGTAGGCTCATAGTATGTCTTTAGGGTGAGACACTTGGCTCAGCTGATTTATCTAAGGGCAGAGCCTGCCACCTCCTCAGAAGCATCTCTTGGATTTCTCAGACATATCCTGAAATGAGGGTATCCTGCTCCCTCTCCTCTGCCATTTCCTGCCATTGAGCTTATCAGAGAATTCCTCCTAGCTGCCCCTCTAAGTGACTGCCCCTGCACATTTTGCTATTGAATTACAGCTCTTTTCTGCTACTCCAGTCCTCTAGGTAACACAGATCTTCCTGCATTATGCTTCGATCTTCTCCATATTGACAAAACCTCCAATTTTGTCTCATTACCACACTGCCACTTTTTATGCCTTTGTCATTACTAAAGCTATTAAGGAAAGGTATGAGGAGAGGAAATAGTTACCAGAGGGAAAACCAGAACATATAATTTACTGTGCAGCAACTGCTCACATGCATCCAACTACCTGTAGTGAAACAGAGCTGTCTCCTATTTATCACAGGGTACTGAGGGGCAAGTGTCTTGAGAGAAATAGGTACTGTGCTTAAGCTGCAAACTCACACTCTTGCCCATGATGGTCATGACAATTGATTAGCTATCCTTAATCAGACCCTAATGATCCCTCAAGAATCCACAGTACCTCCTTCCGGCATGATGATACCCTTCAAGTAAGAGCTGTTGCATAATTATGTTGCCCTCATTCAGCTCTTTACCTTTATTTCCAAATTCCCTGCTAATCCCCATTCTCCCTATTGCAATTAGTAAATTCCAGTGAAGCACTATGTGAGATACCCTACTGAAGTCTAAGCAGATTTGACCTACCCTACTCCCTAGATAAGTCAGTCAGGGGAAACTGATTGCCCAGATCACAATTTTTCCTTTCTTAATATAGGTTTATACTTCCTACACTCCATTTATGTTCTCCACCTTTTAATTTATAAAAATAACAGCTAACAAACTCTTATTATTTCATGTGTCATTGAAAATTAAGTTCATGTTTACTCCTGATGCATGATGAAACCAAACTTTCTAGATTCTTATTTTATCTCAACTGTGGAGATTTCAGATTCTTTTTCCCTTGGGTACCATGATTATTTGTGAATCCTGAATCTTGAAATATTTGTTATTACTGAACAATGATACAATAATTAGCTATTACTGAATAATTATTCATCTTTGTCCTTGGCAAAAACTAGGAAAAACTCAAACATTTTTGGGTTTGATCCATAGCTAAATCACCCCCTGCAAAGAAGAATAGCTTTCATTTTTGTACTTTTGTTAGCTTTACTACCAATAGCTTTCTGCTGTCCCATAAAATCATTGAATACTATCATCTGGTCTAAAACCACGGTCTAGACAACGTGGCCCAGCATCCTGTCCAGCTGACTATCAAAGTTGCCCAGTGTTGGGGAACCCACCATTTCCTTTGGGACGTTATTCCAGTGGCCGATTGTTCTCATTGTGAAATATTTTCCCTTTTGTGTCCATTTAGAATCTCTACACAATTAGAATTACAGACTCATGTAATGGTTTGGGTTGGAAGGGACCTGAAAGATCATCTCAGTCCAACTCCCCCATGGGCAATGACACCTTCCACTAGGTCAGGTTGCTCAGAGCCCCATCCAGCCTGGCCTTGAACACTTCCAGAGATGCGGCATCCACAGCCTCTCTGGGCCACCTGTTCCAGTGTCTCACCACCCTCACAGTAAAGAGTTTCTTCCTAATATCTAAGTTAAACTTACTATCTTTCATTCCCCCTTGTCCTCTCATGACATGCCCTTGAAAAAAGTCCTTTTACAGGTTTCTTACAGACCCCTTCAGGTACTGGAAGGCTGCCATAAGGTCTCCCCAAAGCCTTCTCTTTTCCAGGCTGAACAGACCCAGCTCTCTCATCCTGTCTTGTTTTAAGCCTCTTTTGCTTTCAATGTATTTGTACCTGATGTATTTTCTATATTTTCTCCTTCAAATTTTTAGAGACATTTTGCAGTTTTGACTTTAACATATCCCAGGGCTCATCCATATTCAAAACACTGAATTTTTAAATCCATCACACTCTGCTAATTGGGTTCTTAATGTCTTAAACAGTAAATAAACCTTACTTAAGCACCTATTTTTATTTAGATTTCATTCAGTTCAGAAAGAAATCACTCCTGATCAGAACAGAATATTATTGTCTGAGACCATAATTTTTGTAATGCTCTCACTACTCCCACCAACTCATAAATTCTCATTGGTCCAGTGATTTTGTGGCAATAGGGCAGCCACCACATCCAGAAAGAACTGCACCAGGCAAAGCTCTCATGTTAGGCTGGTTCCTTCAGCTGTGGCTGAAGGCTCCTTTAAGGGCACAGCCCTACAGTTCCTGGCAACACTCCCTCTATTCAAGAAGCTGTTTGTCCATTCTGAGTCTAAGTGTGCTGATTACCACTATTACTGCCACGTGGATAATAAGGTGTTTATTAGCCTTCTCAAAAACAAATTTATTCCAAATGTGTTACTTTGTGTGCTGTATTCTTTTTGAAGATTCTTCTATTTTGAAGTTTTCTATATTGTTAGCATTTAAAGTCTTGCACTTTTTTTTTTTTTTTCAATTTTCTTTGAGCAATTTTCCATCCACTCCTATGGATTGCCACATTCCAAGCTCAGGTTCTCTTTGACCAGGGTTCACGTAAAAGTTTTACATTTCAGGTTTAGGTTTTCAGGTGAGTACGAAGTGTGTCCTGACAGCCAGGTGGGCCAACCTGACGTGCATCATGGCCAGCTGGGCAAGGGAGGGGATTGTCCTGCTCTGCTCTGCTCTGGAGCATCCTCACCTCGAGTGCTGGGGGCAGTTTTGGTGAACTCGACAAAAAAAGGCATTAAACTATAAGAGAGTGTCCAAAGGAAGGCAGTGAGGATAATGAAGGGCCTTGAGGGGAAATCATGTGAGGAGTGGTTGAGGTCACTTGGCTTGTTCAGCCTGAAGAAGAAGAGAGTGAGAGGAGACATCATTGTAGCCCTCAATATCCTCACAAGGGGAAGTGTAGGGACAGGCACTGATTCCTTCCCTCTTGTGACCAGTCACAGAACCTGTGGGAATGGCCTGAGTTTGTGTCAGGGGTGGTTTAGGTTGGGTATCAGGAAAAGGTTCTTCACCCAGAGGATGGCTGGGCACTGGAGCAGGCTCCCTAGGGAAGTAATCACAGCATCAAACCTGACAGAGTTCAAGAAGTGTTTGGACAACACTTTCAGGCACTTGGTGTGATTCCTGGGGTGTCCTGCACAGAACCAATAAGCTGTACTCGATAATCTTTGTGGGTCCCTTTCAATCAGGATATTCTATGATCCTAGGTTTCCCTTATCTCTGGATTGTCTGCTTTCATAATCTGTATCAGGAAAAAATATTTCTCAATTTATGGTCAAATACTTATTTCTCATAAAAGGCACACATTTTCCTAGCAAAACAGACAACACACTGTATCCCTCCAGCTACTTAATCTGCTTAAATGCTCCTTTTCTTCTTAGTGTCCATTCTTTTACAACTTGCTATTTCTTTATCTATATGAGTTCAAGCAACCTATATGCACATCAGAAGAACTTTTATTTTTGAACTGTAGAAATGGTAGGAAGCTGTTGGGAATTTTTTTTTTCTAGCTGGGGTTGATCCATCAGCAAAATGGTTTTCTCATGTAACCATTCATCAAAGTATTTGCTGAATGACTTTTGGTTTTGAATAAATGACTGCAACCCAATTTATTGTAAAACATCTCCACTTTTGATACTCAGTTCCATAGCCTGAAAAACAAATTCCTGTGATCAGAAGCTCTTTCTCCAAAGCCAGAATTTGTTTTCCTCGATGAATTAGTTATTTGTCATTAGTATTGCCAGCAAATCAAATACACTTAAAAAGCAGCTGAACAGAAACAAGAAACAAAGTTTTAGTTACAAAATTAAAAATATTGAAAATATTTACAAAAGCATTTTCTCAGATCAGATTTTTTGTATTTATCTCTTCTTGATACAGCCAACATCCAGAACACACCAACTCTCTCTTTTATAAGTAAAAAGAACATCAGTAGCTAAAAATCCCAACCATCTAGTCACTTCAGGAAGAATGGTATTTTGAAGAAAAAGGCTGGAGATAGAAACTATATTCTGTTTATTTTCTCTAAATGAATTGGACATATTTATAATAAAATAATGCAATTTTTTATCTGTTAAATTAATTTAGGTAAATTAATTATAAAACAATTATCTGAGGTTTTTATGTCATGCAGGAAGTGTCATTTATATGCCAGTTGTATGCAAAGAGAGAAAAGGTTGCCCTCTTAATTTATTTTAATGCATGCAACAATGAAACAAGATTTAATTGAAACAAAAGACAAGAGGATGAAAAGAATTTTTTCTTTTTTTTTCCCCAGAAAAATCCAAAGCATTTGCATTCAAGGCCTTGAAGCATTTCCACATTATAAATTATATATTTATATGTAAATGGACTTCTGGCTTCTGTTCAGAATATTTGGCAAATTGAATGCTAGATTCTGCTGTCTTTATCTCCTTTGAGTTGTGAACTATTCCCTGAATATTCCTATAGATTTCTAAAGCTTTGCATAACTTAAGCTACCATATGTAAGCTACATGTGAAGGGTTTTATGACAAAATGTGTGCATGTGTGAGCTTTCTACTCCCCATTTGAAAAATAGTGTCTCATACCTGCAAAGCTGAAGCAGTTGAACCTTGGGATCAAAACAAAAGGTTTGGACTCCTCTTTTAATCTTAGAAAAATTTTCTCCATTGGCATCTCCTCCCTTCCATGTTGGCATGAATTCATGATAGCTTAAAATCAGTGGTTTTGAGGGAGAAATGGTAAAGGAGAATAAAAGAAAAATCCTGATGTACTTACAATAGTCCAGGGATTGACAAGGAATAACCTAACCACTGAGCAAAATCATGATCCCCCATACAAAGGGGACACAAGTGCAGGAGGGAAGGAAACTAATTCAGAGCATCCCGCAAGGTCTTTGTTTTGCTCAGAAATCCCAGACTGAATCTAAGAAATCTTTTCTAAAGAAAGCACTTCATATCCTGACAACTTGAAGGTCAGTTGTTTCCTGGAAAAATTATTTTGTCAGTGCAATTCCTGAGCAGTTCCTAATTATGAGCTTTATTTCACAATCTTCCATAATGATCGCACTACTGGAAGGACAACAGGTTTAAATTACTCAATTCTGACTCCACAAATTGACTTATCAAGTTAAAGGTGACTCACTAATAAGAGCTATAACTTCAATATCAAGGAAGTGTAGGAAGACATATAGCAAAACGCACTTTACTTCTTTAAAAAGTAATATATTACTGAATCTTTTATTTTTAGTGGAAAAGAAGTCTGGGAAAATGACAGTAATGTGGCAATATGAACAATAATGAACCTGACTGCCATTCTGAAGAACTTACCTTTCCCAACTATTTCATACCAGAAATAATTAATAGAATATTTATTTTGTTGACAGTTGACGCATATTTTCTTTATACTGTTTCTCATGAAATTTTGCAGTTGTTTGAAAAAAGACCCAAAGCCAATAAAACAAAGAGAAAAATAAGGATTTTCCTTTGTTTAGAAAACTGTGGATCTCCACCTAGAGTTCTCGAGTTTCAAAGGAAAAGCATTCCAGGTGAATGCTTAAACACAAACCTTCTACCCTGAGGTCTTTTTAAAGAAAACAATTCAGTGGTTTTCTCTTCAGAAAACATTTTAAGTACTACAGTCAGAGACCTCATGCTGCCATTCATTTGTCTGGGCTGGATTCTCTATCTACGTTTGTCTCCACCACACTACTGATAAAAAGCAAGAATATATTGCAGGAGAGCATAGAAATATCCAAGTAAGTTTAACACTGGAGCTAATTAAGCTTTATAGCATATTATCATGTACAGGATAGAGTCCCACACTCTTTCTGGAGCCTGGGCCCCCTCAGTTCCTGCTACCTCCACAGTGCATTGTGAGAGTCCATCTGAGCATCAAGTCCATAGGAGCAAGAAGAGAGATGGACGTACCAAGACATCATCTCCACTTAGCAAGTTCTGATGTATGCCAAAAGCTGAAATTTTCCACTCCAAAGAAAAGAGATCTCCAGCAAAATTGTTATTTCACAATTTGTTGATATAGACACAAAAATCTGACACTAAATCATAGAGCTGATACTGCAACAACGACACAAGAAACAGGAAAAATGTTAGTTTGCTGTCACATAAAACTATTAAAAACAATGTCACAAATACAAATCTGATAGTCTGTTGGTTTCCATATGTAGATTTCAGAACACTACTTTGTAGAAAGCTGTTCCAAAAAGCTACAAAACAAACATTCTTGGTTAGAATCCCATAATATAATTTTACAGCAGAATTTAAGACAGTAGCTCTGCTTGTCAAAAGTTCCACAGGAAAGGTAGAAGCTCCTGCCGATGACTTAAGCTGAAAAATAAATTCTGATTTTAAACTAACACTTTCTATTTTGGAACATGTATTTGCATACAAAATGGGGTTTGTCTCATTTGAACAAAAAGCTTTTGCCTTGCAATAGAGAACAGGGGGTGGGCTGTGTCATGAAGCTCAGACACAGTAAATCTGGAGTCATATTTTAGTACTGGGCTACCCACGAGCTCAGAGACACAGCTGATCTCCTTCAATCTGGAGTCCCTCCTGGAGTGTTAGTAAATAACTAACTGTTCCACTCAGGCAGGTGCTGTTACAAGGCAGATTATAATTACATCTACGCTGTGGTTGCAAAAAGAAAAACACAGTGCCTTGAAACCTTAAAATTAGAATGACTTCAGGTTCAACCAACTCTCTTTAAAATGTGGACTACAGCAAAACTAGAAAGCCCAATAAAATAAAGTATCACAGCCACCTAGTATAATTAAAGCCAGTCATCCAAAAGATTTACTGGCGAACTGGTATAATTCCCCCTGGATGGGGGAATATATCTATACATCTGATCTGCAGCCAGCACTGCTACAAACGCTGTTCCTCTCTCTGGAGTCCAAAATAAATATTTCTGTTGCATTTTGGGGGGTTACAATCTCCTGCAGGGCAGTAGGTCAGTGCCCTCTTCAGTGTGACGCTGAACAGAAGAGGTGAAGCACTGACAGTGAGAGTTTTGCTATTGACTTCAGCTAAGCCAGGACTTCATTCCAAGTGTTTCACCCACTCTTAAATTTTAGTAACGCTTGTCTTATCTATCCTAAGAAATTTAAATGGCAAAACAACATCTGACATGCATGTAAATCTAGAAGCTTGGAATCTGGGGTGAAGGAAGACAAGTTCTCAAAAATTGGTTCCACGTTCACTGAGATATTCAGCCTGCTGTGGGAATCTCCAACATGTTAGTGCTTGATCCTACCTTTTCCCAACGTCAAGGGCAACATCTCTTCAAATTTCTGCAGGAGAATGTGGTAACAGGCATGCAAAAATGAGTGAACTCTGCCTTTTTGTGCTATCTCTCATAAATCACCTTTGTTTGCATAAGGTCCAAGGCAAAGTCTATTGAAATCAGTATAAGCCTTTTTCTTTTGGATCAAGTCCATTACCTGTGTTTCTCCTGCTTCCTTCTCTTTTGGCTGAAATGTCACATCTCACTTAAGCATAGAAGGGTGGCCAACAGAAGAGATGGAGCCAGCTACAGGAGTGTCATGAGAATACATGAATGAGATACGTATATTCATAGAAAGATTCATTTTAAAACAAAGTAGCAGGGCAAAGACACATCAGTTGCTCTTGCACACTGATAATTTACACATTTTACACATTATTACTTTGCTGTTCTACAGCAAAAATGTAGTTACTATAGCAACTGGTTTGTCATATGACCAGGATTCTATTTTTAATATCACTCAAAGGTACATATTAACATGCATAATATACGGACTACTTATGGGAGCTGAAAACATATATATTAACATTTTAAACCTTAAAAGAGACAATCCTTGCTAATTTATTTTACTATTTGCATGTTTTTATTAGGTTACCTATCTAAAGACTCACAAAGTGTGTTGGGATAAAACTGTCATTGCAGCTCCTAGTGAACTTACGCAGTTTTCTCCTTTGTGGTACAGGAGACCAGGGATATCTATGAGGTTCAGAGCTCCTGAGAGTTCCAGGGCACTGCCAAGGTCTGGCCAGATTCCAAGAGCTTTGGCTCCTACATATCTTTATCACCAGCTATCACCTTCTTTTCCTCCTTTTTTGTACCATGCTCCTGAGCAAGCTTATTTTTTTGATGACTTATGTTGAATGAATCAAGAAGACATCTTAAAGTATCAGTTTCTTTTCTCAGTCTAACATATAAATTGTTTCTGCAAAGATGTCGTCCATTTGCAACAAATACAAATAAACCATTTCCCAGTATCAGAGACCTCCTGGATTCCTTTGCACAGAAGGGCTGATAGGACACATTTCTTTTTGCTGTTAAACAGAATCTATCAAATTGTGGATTTTCAGTCCAGTAGTCAAAATGAGCGTAGAAGGGGATGTTTAGGGAAAAAAATAATTTTTGAAAAGGGGCGAGAGTGAGTTGTACAGTTTTTCTTCTTGTTTCATTTGACTTTGACAAATTTTTGGTGGTGTGGGTATGGGGAGGACTCTTACTGAATTTGAAACCCCATTCTGGGACCAGAATACCCATACAATAATTTACTGCAGCAGCCAGGGAATATACTCACAGCAGAGCGTCTCAGGTTGCACCACTTTACAGTTTGTTTTGGAGGCCAATGCAAAGCACTCCTATTGCTCTATTGAGTCTTAAACTACTTAAGATTGTAACTGGTTAGGGAGGGGGAGGGCTCCCAATTCAAATTATTTCAGCCTTTTTGCTCCCTGTGGAGACTTAACATGCTGTCAAGCCTCCTCTGACTTCAGCTGACGGCAAACTTAGATGGTTTCTACTCCAATATATAGGTTTAACCTTACAGATCCCTTAACACAGAGCTCCATCTATACCATGCCCTATAGCCTACAGCAAAGTTGTCCACATTACAATTCTGAACTCTCAAAGGTAACCTTGAAGTGTAACTCAGGTTCTTTCATGCTATGGGAGGCTTATAGGAATCAGCCCGCATGTCACTGACTTATGGGTAGCAGAGAGAGGCGACAGATGCAGAGCTGCCAGAAGTCAGGAAGGAGGACTTGTGGTATTGCTCCTGCATGTCTGAGTCCAGAGGATCAGGTCAGTTCTCAACATCCTGCAGGAAAAAAGTGCATCTGTCTCTCAGCATGTTCACGTCATCCATGAAGCCTTCAAGTTGTGGTTGATGCTGCAACTGACGTTCACTGGCTGGGTGACTGTTGCTGGTTGTCTAGTGTGGGTAAAATTATTCTCACATTGACCCAAACTTGAGCACCAAAGGAAAGTGTCTCTCTCCTGATGTCATACTGCTGCAGCAAGAGACTTCTAGGGTGCCTACACCTTTTTCACATGAAAAGACATGCAAATAGCCTGTGCAAAGAGCCCAAATTAAATTATCCCCTTGCCTGACTAAAAAAAACAGTCCAAAAGCCAGCATCCCAAAGGTTTGGAATTACAAGGAGTGTCACAGTTAAAGAAGGTTTGTCCTATTCAGCGGCTAAATGGTTTCGACAAGTGAAAAAGACCTCGCATTAGATGGCGGCTCTGATATCTTGGCATGAGGAATTTGAATGCAATTATTTGTGCAGGAGGAGAGAATCATGAAGAATGCCTTGTATAAATCCCAGCAAATAAATCAAACCTGCTATCACACGAAGCTCTGTTTCCATTACTTTGCTATTATCATGGTATACAACAGAAAGCTTCATTATCTATTTACATCAACACTCTCACAGGCCAGAATGCTTTTTTGCTTTCTGTTGCCATTATGTTGTATTATGTGTGGCAATGCCATAGCAACCCAAGATAACACAAGTAGTGTAGGGCAACAGTATAATATTTTCTGGCTTTTGTTTTGAATGAGACAGAACACAGCTACCCACTCTATGCAAGCTATACACAAATACCAAAGATTTAGCACAATAAGTAGCAATTAGAAAACCAACAGTACTTATTGCAAGCCAGCATTTGTCTCCCTTGTGTTCTAAAGGTTTAAAATCACTGAATGGTACCCCTACAGCATCTCAAAGGACTGAGTAACACACATGGCAGTGTAGTTCATAGGTCTGGTGTATGTTACCATCCACTCATACATGTTTGATCTAATTGAACATACATATGAGACGTCTGGGCATCCATATTGAATCTATCCCACCTGAACTGGGTCAGATCTTGAATTAATAGGCTAAAGGCTGAGGTTACCTTAGGATATGTTTATTTGGCAACCACCAAAGTAGTGCTATTTGTAATAGAACTTGCTGAGAATAACTAATCAATATGTGCAGGCAGAGTGAAATGACATTTTTAGTCACCTGAGACAATGAGTTCAGAATGCCTTCTCTGAAACATGCACTGATTACCATGCCATGACCTCGTGTGAATAATGAATTTGGGCATTCAGGCACAGGAAAGTATAGAGAGTATGATCAGCCAAAGTACCAAATTTTCCTCCTACTTGTTTATCTTGTGTCCTGAAATCTCTCTGATACCCTGAGATGAGATAATCTGCCAGAGTTCAGCTTTTCAATATATTGGGACATTCACCATAGATTGTCCATTGCTAGTGGTTTGGTTTTGTGTCTTCTATCTAAAAATCACATACAAGCCAGTTCACACAAGCAATATACACTCTCGTAGTAGGTGACTTTGCATTAATTTGACTTTTTTTTTTCCCTTCATCATTAGAGGGTTTTTTCCTGTCTGAGCTAACTTAGTTACATTGGACAGGGACTAGATGACAACCATTTCACAAACTCTGACCTATAGATGCTATGCACAGAAACTAGACATAAAAATATTTACATATTCTTTTACACCAATAAACATGGTCTTACCTGCCAATGAACAGAGTTAAAACTAATATTCCACTAGAGTTTGTGTTAAGCATTGTTAAGGTTGACTTAGTAGCTACTTAGCCGATGTTCAGATGTTTGGGTGGAAACAAGAAGCATATTTGGGCAAACAGGTAATGACTGAAACAGCTTCTTAACCCAAAATACAGAAGTATGCAAATGCCCTCAGGAATCTAACTTACACAGATGCCAAAGCTTTAGTGACCTCTGTGTGTAGGAATGGATGAGGATGAAAGAGAAAGAAATGTTCTTGGAGATAGATGAGGCAGATTTGGTTAGTACCAGAACAAGGATTGCCGTGAGCCTCAGTGGAAAAGCCCATCTGGAGCAAAGGGTGCTGTCTTGGATACGCTTAAAGATACAGATAAGAGAAGACAAAGTAAAGCAATCTGGAGTAATTTGATCTTCCTGTGCCCATAGAACAGGATATTGATATTTTCTTGTAAGCAGAAGTATATGTACACACCTGACTAATACGACTTTTTTTCCTAAACTGGAGTGATCAATAAAATGTTCAAACTACTGGATAGTTTCTTGGGTTAAGAATGGAAATACACTTTATAAATATAGTTGAGTCACAAGATTATTTCACAACCATTTAAGAAGTGCTCATTTTCATAGTGCAGATGAAGCCAGAGTTAATTAGCACTAGTCACTGGAGAGAGCAGTAACTCACCTAATTTTTTTTGCTTTTGCTAAATGGATTGCAATTACTCCCCCAGTAATACTGTGATAACAAAGTTTAATACATAGAAAAAGTATTAACAGCATCAACAATGCATCATGGGAGAATAGTAACTAAGGGACAAATTGAGTTAAGCTTTTTTGTTCTAATCTGGAAAAAATATGTTTCTCCCAATAAAGACAGGTACTTTCAACATGGCTTTCATGGTTTTCTTTCAACCCCGAAAGATTGCAAAGATTAAAAACAAGAAATCTTAAATAAGCATTAAATACTTTTAAAATTACATACATCTGCATTATTTTATACAGATGTTTACAATTGGGAAGGCAACATTAGAACAACCAAAGGTCTTTTCTATGTATAAGCAAGCAGGTCCACATGTTCAGGAAACTGAACAAAACCCATTTATTGTCCCTGCAGGTTTGAGGTTTGGGGATTTTTTCCTGTTGTTTTGCATTTTAATTCTGGTATTTCATCTTACTACAGTTTGCTAGCAGAGGTTAAAAATATCCTAGCTGCATCCCATCGAGTCTTAATAATACTGTTAAAGAATCAGATATCAAACATTGCTGATGAGATCCTAATAGTCATGGGAATGGCTAAATCATTCTATAGTAGTACAGTATGGACACTGCGGGTACAAGGCTGTACAAAATCCAGGGGGTCATTATTGTCCCTAGAAAACAGTGAGTAATGCCGCCACTGTCCTCCAGATAAAGTTGGAAAATGAAAATAGTCTTGCAGTTCACACATTAAATTTTAATATGTCATGAAAACATAGGTTGCTCTATTTACCTCAATGTGCAGAACAAGTCTCTCAAAAACCCTGCTGTAGGTAAAAGCTGAAGTCTACAGGATAAAAAATGCTTTAGATTTGTAACTATTTTGCAATATATAGCATTTTGTTTTCCAAAGGACTTTGTTAGAGAGACATGCTGTAAAAATCCAGAGATGCTGCCAGCAATTAGGCAGTTGGGTGACCTAGAAATCTTCTCCATTACACTTGTGTTTGCTTGCCAGTTCTACTTGTTCTCTCCTGAAAGACTGTTTTGTTTTTGTTTACACAGCTCTTGTAGGCAGAATGAGTAAACCTTTTTTCCCTGCATTTGCCAGGTTTCACTGATACAGTATTGGCTTCTCCATTTAGAGGCTTTGGATGGGCATCTCAAAACATTTGATTTGACCAGAAATCAATTTTCACGTCACCTAAAAGAAAATATCTTTTTAGAGCTGAAAGTATTTGGAACTATCAGTCAGGTAAAATTGATGATGAAAAGGTTCAGAAAAAGAGATCTAGATGTAAACCTTAGTTAATCTGAGTCAGGATCAATAGGGAACCTGCTAAAAGAAAATTCCCTGTGGGGAAAAAAAAACACCTTTCCCAAAAATATCCCAAATTTCCCATCTCCCTCCTTCCTTCTATCACTGCATTTTCACTGTAGGTGTTATGTCTGTTCTGCTGAGATATTTATAATCTCCCCATTCAAAGCCCTCCTTTGGGGGTCTCAGGCTGAGCAAGGAAACAAAGCAATGGGAGTTCTCAGAGGAGAAGCAATTTTATTTGCTGCCTGAAATATTTTGGCAGAGACTCATTAAGCAGGCATGGGAATAGCATGGCAACTGCCTGAGATGTTTGTGATAGCTTCTGCTCAAACTGTCCAAGTATGTGGTCCTCACTAAAGACAACAGTTCAAAATTCAGTAATTTGTCTTGCTTCTTGGAATAGCAAATATTAAAATTGTACATATTTGACACATGGAGCACTTTTTCACTTGCCATTGTCTGAAATGAAAAGAAAACAAAAAGGAAAATATTATGGGATTTATTTCTAACTTTCAGAATATCTCTTTTCCTTTGGGTGGGATCCAATCACAGTGTGTTCAGGTAAGGAGAGAAAGCTTCAGAAACTTTTAAATTCCAAACGAATATTTAAAAGATACATTTATTTGTCTCTTGATCAATAGATATTAAAGCAAACTGTAAAAAGAAATAGTTACTAAAAGCAGAGATATAACTATTGCAGAGGAAATATAAATTTAAACAATTATAAAAAGCGGAACTCATATAGCAAATTTCACTGCAAGATCCTCAAAATATATTAAAGATTAAAAATCTTAAGACTTTAGTTGCAATATGTTCTTACACTGAATATTCAGAAACTTTAAAATAAAGGTTCTACTATTTAGAATAATATACACAATAAAAAGTAATATGATGCTGCTACAGAAATGTTAATACTTCCATGACCACAGCTTCTAATTTAACATATTCTGCTAAAGAATAAGTTTTTACAGCCACCTGGAGCAATCACCAGAGTTACCAGAAGAATCAGAACAGGGTTTTTGACGTTTGATTTTGTATTTCATATCACTTCTCATAGATACTGTCCATTAGTGAACATTTTTTGACATTTTTAGCTCGCTCCTGCTCCAAAATGATCTGAACTTCATTCTCTGCTCTGAAAATTTCTGCAAGTTTGAGAACAAATGAAAATAAACTACTTCACATTTTTGAAGTAGAATCAATTTTATTTTGTAGCAGATTAAAATTAAATACTCTAAAGATAGTCCTTAGTTTGCCACAAACAACCTACATGACTATATTCAAGCCACTGAGTCTATTTTTCTGTGCTCCTATAGATAGCAGAAGATACTTCTATACTTGCCAACTGCAGTGCTTTGTGCATATACTTAGCTATCATCTCACAGTTCTTCCGAAATCTATGAAAACCTGGAAAGACGCGGAATGCATAAATGCTAACTATCCATCTCCTTTTGCACTCATTTTCAAAATGCACAAAATCCATATAAAAAAACTTTAGGCTGGAAACAGGACATGCTCTAGGCACTTGTTTTAGAGGAACCTGCAAGTGGACGATAAATTTTACAGCACATAAGAAGCAGAAGCCTGCAAATATCAGGCAAACACTTGCTCAGTTTAAGACCAAAATAGTATTTTAATTTCCAAATGGAACCTTTTGCACTGCTATGTGTACCTGCAATAGACATGAATGTAACCCATGCATCCAACACAACAACAGTGTGAGGCTTCACACAGTCATCCATCCATCCATCCATCCATCCCTACCAGCAGGGCCCAACCTGTGCAAGCTTCCTTCTTCCATTCAAGAGATGTGCTCTGCATTGAAGCAAAGTTTATCACCTGGATAAATAACACAGCTGTTTGTTTTGACAGCTAAAAAAACTATCACTGTATCACTGACATGCCACTGAAGATGTCAGAAGCCAGGACATTTCACTGTGCTGAAGTGCTTTTCCTTTTATTGCCAGCCCTATAACAAGATTATTGAAATGATTCAACAATAGTCAAGCTGCAGCTATAGACACTTGTTGAAAGTAAATAATAAAAGCATTTTATCAGAATTGCTGTCATTTTCCTGTTGAGGGATACATCTGTTTCATAAGTACATTTTTATGTGTGCCTGCCTTATGTGAACCTGCTCTAATTTAGTTACACTGATAGGTACAGTTGTAGCTTTCTTTCTAACAATATTAACAGATGAATAGGGCAGTCATTTTCAGACAGCAATTTGCCATGGCTACAGTCAAAGTGGATTGGATTGAGATTGCAACCTAGCAAGAACTAGGATTTTATTATTATTATTATTGTTGTTGTTGCCGTTACTTTGCTGTTAGGTTGGCTTTTTTCTTTTTAATTTTTTTTTCTTTTTAAGCAGGCTACTTGTTTGGTATGCATTAATTTTAGACAAAAATCCATTGCAAAGAAAACTAAATGTGGGTCAAAAACATTCTTCTGAGAAAACCAGCAGCCTACCGATAGGAAAAGGCACAGACAACATCACCTTTCGTAGTCCCGAATACTATCTAGGAACACAAATCCTGATCACTCAGCGCAGCTGTCCGACAGACATGCAAACAGTCAGGGACATTCTTAGCAGATGACAGCTAAGGAGAACTGCAAAACAAGTGGATGCAACATTGCATTTCTGAGGACAGGAATCAGTATCTGTACTTGGAGATGCAGGGCAAACACCCGCAGTTTTGAAAAGTCAGTGGTTTTGTACCCAGATCCAAACCTCTAAGCTATCCACTTGATAAGTCTAGATGCTGTTGTTCAAAATAGCAATCCCACAAACCCTGCTCAAGCACCTAAATGCAACTAACCTCCTACCCAGAAGCACTTGTCCACCTTTGCTGCCAAGAATCAACTTGACCACGTTCAACCAGTTTTAACTGATAGTAGTTTGAAATATATGAAGTTCCACACAGAAGTCAGTGGGAAAGACACCTGAACCAACATCCCCTATCTAAAGAAGTGGGGTTCAAGATCATAGGTTCCCCTTTCTGTTCAACTACCTAGCCAACTAGCCAAAACATTGCCAAGTGTCCTGGGCACTGGTGGCCTGACACTGCCAGGATTTCTTGCCTCCACTTTCCAGATCCTTTAAGCACCGAACCTGTGATCCTGCAAACATAAAGAGAGCTCTATCTAATTCCATGTTTATGTGCTATAGGTTTTCAGACCTCTCCCTTCCAGGGCTGTAAGGAAGGAAATGCCTTGGTCTTTGAAGACTCACAAGGAAACCCCCATGGAGCTTTTTTTCCCAGTGCTTTCCTCACAGTTAAGCTTGTCAGGGAAGAAGTTTCACCCAAGCCTTCACCAACACACATTATTCCATCATGCAGTGTTGCATCAGACAGCAGCATGCACCTTGCATCTATTTCCAGTGGTTTCCAACTCAAGGCAATGAGCGACAATGAACAGCTCCAGGAGATCATCTGCATCTCCTCTTCAGTGAAGGAGTGATTACAGTGACACCCCTGCCCCAGCACCCCACCCCTCCTGTGTGGTGAGTCACAAGGAGAAACATGGGCAGAAAGAAAGCTATGTTGTTGTTAAACAAATAATTACTTCTTCCTGGATTCAGAGGCTCTAAAGGCTAAATTTATTGGAAATTAAAACAAGCCAATAAACAGTAAGGTAAAACAAACACTGAATCAACAGCTTTTCAGCATAGAAATTTCCACTGCTATGAGTTTACAGACATCAGTGTTTAACTTCTGTTACTCCTCTCTAATTTTGTAGATGCCTATTCTTAGCTAGCAAAATCCATGTAGAGGGGAATTCTGTTGAAGCCCTCTTTCCTTTAATTTGCAAGAAGAACAAGAGCCCAGTCAGCCTCCAGAGACAGTGGATTCTGAACAATATTGCAACTTGGCAATAATGAAGTCCTTTCATCCTCTTTAATGTTTGCACCTGACAGTTAAATTCAGAAACTCTCAATTACTGGAACCTAGAAATATCAAAGTGTGCTTCCATATCGATTGCCACCACCACTCCAAGAATATCTACTGGAAGAACATGGGCATAGAATGCCCTTCTCCTCCTCTGCTCCCAAGAGATATGGAGCAGTAAAACATTACAGGGTGAAGGAAATTGCATCATTGCAAAGCCAGCTTGGACTGTGTCAGAAATAGGTTTTTTAATCAACTTTTATTTTGCAATACCCTTCATTTTGCTTAGAAAAATACTGCTTTCCCTCACATATATCTCCATCCTCTTCTCCTTTTAAAGTTTCAGAAGGAGAAGGTTAAGCAATCAACCCTGAGGGAACGCCGAAGTCAAAGGTTACCTTCAGTGGTATTTTCCTTTAATTTATTACTATAAAAATTATGCAATGGAAACAAGTTATCTATTCCACAACAGAGAGGAAGGGAGAGCTGCAGCTGCATGAGCTCAGAGACCTGGCATGACGCAGGCTCTAGAGGAAACCCCCCCACAAACCCCACTCCAGAGTCCCGAGGAAGAAATGAGCTCCTCCCTGCTCCTGGGAGCCCTGCCTCTGCTTGACTTCACAGGAGCTGGCAGGAGCACTGATGGGAGCTTCCACAGAGCCAGAACTTCTCCCCAGGATATGAGATTCAGCACAGCGCTGTTAAACGCATCCTGAAAATCTGCCACGTCTCATGAAAAAAAAAAAAAATTGGAGGTGGTTTCCCCTTCTCCTCTGCAGAGAGGGAAGCTCCTCACACTGTTTGTATTACATCCAAATATCTTCTTCAAACAAAATATTTCCCTTGTGAAGCAGTGCAGCCAAAAACCTGGAGGAAACCTTGGTACAACTTTTCCTCTGAGATGACAGTCCTTACTGGGAAAAATAAGAGCATAATTTCTGTGACTGGGGAAGACACTGACATCAGCCATGTGGGGTGCTAGATTAAGGAAGGGAAAATACAGTTGAAATGCTACTGTTTCTAAAATAAAATCTGACCTCTTTGCTTATTGGCCTTTCTTAAAGGACTGAAGAGACACTCAAATTTTTTATGTATACACAAGTATAGATAAGTAGTTGATTTATACAAATATATTATGTATGTGAGGCATTATAAGCCAAATTAATTGTGGAAGCTTGTTTATTTTACACATAAAAAATAGATAAAGATTCTTGAGCATAAAGCATTTTTCTTCTCAGTCATATAAAGCTCAGCACAAGGAATCCTAGATAATACCAGAGCTTCCTGGACAGTACAGTTGCACAAATGGTAGGTTACCTTTCTTGTCCCATTGCATTATTTGGTATCACTTGTGTTGATAAAGATACACCAATCTTTTTCTTCCTAGTTACTTCTCAATGCTTTGCTGCTCTTGCATTTAAAAAGAAAATTTCAGTAAACCAATAAAGATAATTTGCTGTGCTTTAGAAACCCAACTTAAATGGGCTCTCTGTTTACAGTTGTACTGACAGCTGCTTGTTGTCCTTTTCTAACTAAAGTGATCACACTGAAAAGACAAATTTTGAAGCTTTCTACCCCTCTTCTAAGTCATCTAGCCCATGAGCTGTGGAACCAGCAAAGTCTCCTGTCTTAAACATTGCTTCCCAGCAACCCACACTTACATTCACATCCACCACAGATCTTCCCACAATAACTTCAGTTCCTCCTTCAAATCCTCCCACTTGCCAGGTCTCATCCCCATCAGACGGACAAATCAGTAGTAGCTTGTGTGGTGGCTTTTTGTGGAACAGGCATCCAGCAGTGTGCTGAGGGAAACACATCTGTTCCTCCACTGGTGCAGCTACACAGCACACAGCTGCTGGGCTCATGCTGCAGACGCACTCACAGTTGAGGAATTAATTTGGGCTATCCTCTTCTATCTACTTAGGAAATTTTCAGTGATTTGGTATGTTCATATCTTTGAAGTCAGTTTTGGTAGAAAGTGGTAAATGGGCTCAAAAAGATAGGGGAGATGAGAGAACTAAGACTTTGTGATTGCTTAAATCTTTTCACATATAGCTAAACATGCCTGCTCTCAGAAAAGTCTTTTAAAATATATTTTATCCACCAAACATTCCATGCAAGTGGTTAATGTGCCACAAGGAACAGAAAATCTGGAAAAAGATGTTTTCAGACTACTTTTCTTGGGCCCAGCATCTATTTTTTTTCATTTCCACATTAAACAAAAAAGCCAGTCATATGTAGGTTAATAAAGTGAACACAAGGGAGATGTACCTCTAAATTGGAGCCAGACGGTGAATAACAGAGCAGGAATGTACTTAAACCTCGGTACCAGCTCGTGACAAGGTCTGCTCTCTGTCTTAGCCCGTGGATTTTGGAAAAAAGCTTCAGGAGCTAAGAGAAAAACTTTCAAGCTGACAAATAGTCCTTGGCTGGAAAAGGCTCCTGTTTTAATTCAGCACAGATGTGACTTTTAATGAAAGCATTATGGCTTTGCAGCTGCATGGATGATACAAACCTTTTTAAAGGAATAAATGACTCAAAATGCTTTATTTTCACTGCACCATTATGCTTGACCTTTTCTGGGGTACAATCCTAAAACCAGCTACAATGCTGTTTATGCTTACCTGTCTCTTATCCAGCTTAATCTTGGGAGAAATGAAGCAGCCTGACTCCTACTAGATGAGAAAAAAGAACAGCCCCTACCTCCCATGTGGGACTTAACACTTGGCAGGATTAGGTGCCTGGTGAGTATAGACACCAATGGTAAACAAAAAGGAAAAAA
This sequence comes from Phainopepla nitens, assembly GCA_013400175.1. Classification (NCBI taxonomy): domain Eukaryota; kingdom Metazoa; phylum Chordata; class Aves; order Passeriformes; family Bombycillidae; genus Phainopepla; species Phainopepla nitens. The sequence goes on from VXBQ01012254.1 coordinate 528,829, forward strand.
TCTAAACGCAGCAGACAGGGAACTGCAAAGAAATACTGGGTCACATTAGCACAGAGCCACTAGATAACTGAAAACTAGGTCAATTTGAGGAACACTGGGAGCTTTTGCTACAGCAGTCATTCTCCAGAAATTAAGCTGGATCTAAGGGCTAGCTATTTGGCTCACATTCAGACACCTGCTTCACACAGGCACAGGGGTAAATTGTAAACCTGATTTCTTCCCTTTGTTGCATGTCTTAATTCTGCTGGGCAAGAGACAAGACAGACGCCTGTGTAATAAACTTTTTTTTCTATTTAGTCAGGTAGCATCTTCTTTATCTCACCTAGCTTCTGTCTGATTGGAGTCCAGTAGTTTCCTTCCATGCAGCAGCATCTCTGGGGGTAATTAACCATACATACCTTACAACAGGATAAATCAGCTCCTAGAGAGAGGCGGTCTCTTTCCACCTATAGAAGCTCAGACCAGACAGCTTTCAGATAGCCATTAAGGTGCAGCAAATCCCACCCTTATTATATACAACCCCAGTGAGTAATTAAAAAAATAATACTGAAGATCAAGCATATCTTTCCCACCTCACAGAACATGCACTGTTGCTCTGAACATACAACCTAAAGTTAAATTTAGGTAAAACTTTTCACTCCATCTTTCCTGCTAATGTTTCTGTATATTTATTTCAGATTTGGTCCCTTACAAGGAAGAAGAAATCAACTCCCCATGGTCAACATTTTCTTTCACCCAAAATGCCCTATATTGACACTGCACTAGTCTGGCCCTGATTCAGCAGAGCACTTATCCATTTATTTAAAGACTGCTGAATCAAGGCCAGAGGTACCATCCTGTGCTCAGCAGTGAACTAACAAGCCAAATATTGTGGAGTCAAGTTCAACGTGCCGACAAATTCACATTTATCAACTTGGATTCCTGGAGGTCTCCACATTTCTGAAAAAAATTTGGACTTTCACTGATTATACTCTGTGTACTGGAGGTGCAATATGTTGCATCTTCTTACTTACTCAGTAAAGTTTTAACAAATATTTAGCAAAGCTCATGTAAATCAGTGGTACAACAGCCTCCAATAATTGACCCATAAAATGTGTATAATATGCAGAGCATATGGAAATAAAGAAAGCACTGTAAGAGACCAGTTCATTTCCTAGGGTAGCTAGAAAAGGAAATAAGGAAACCCTGGACAGCTGATGAGAGTGCCTAAACAATTCTGTTTAAAGGGAGAAAGTTTAAAGTTATTATTCTTTAGCAAATCATCCTGAATGAATTTCATCATTCTTGATTCAAATGTGGTTTTTTGACACTTTAATTATAAAGAAACCATTCCTGAACCATACAATATGAACAGAGATGCCATAAGTTTAAGTAAAATGCTATTACCAGCTCATTTTGCAAAATTCACTGCCTCATTCAAATTAAACAGCATTTTCTCTACAACAGATGAAATGAATGTCACAAAAATGAAATTGTATTCACGAGTTCAGGAATATTTTAATTATTTTATGCTTTCTATACATATGTATGTGTGTGCGTGTGTGGTTGTCAAGAATGGCATGCTGGAAACTTGCAGTTTAATAAGTATATTTTTTTCCCCCCAGTAAGATACCCTCTTTTGTTCTTGGAAATGAGAAACATTCACTAGAGCATTATAATGAAGCAATGTTCATTAAAACAGGATACGTAGGTAACACATTTTTGTTACCACATTACAGCATCCACTTAACTAAAATACAGATGACTCTCCGAATTCACCTAATTTTTTGATTTTTTGTATTCTCCTGCTCCTCATTTATGATTGAGCTACCACATTTATAACACATTTGGACAAGTTTGCTCCAGAATAAAGCATAACCAACCTGCACAGCACAATGTTTACCTCTCACCCCTTGTCTTTTTTTATTTTCTTTCTCTTCCCTTTTCTAGTCACAAATCATTTTTACAAGCTCTGACTGATTAGTTGTCAGTTTCCTCCCCATTTTAAATTTCTCAAAAAACCAAACTCGAGCTCCATTTGTTTTTGTTTAATAAATACATGCTTCTGAATAATGCAGGATGAGCAGTTACTTCAGGTATTACATAACACTCTAGCTCAATTGATAATATTTTCAGCCTGTAAATGAGTTTCTAAATTTATATGACAAGCACAGTTCGTATGACATTTAAGCTAATGACTTGCTTTACAAATTTATGGACTCTTCTCTTCCTATAACGCTAGAAAAACAGGAAGCTTTAGTGCTAAAGTATTTTGATTCCACTCTGTTTCACATTTACGGGATCTGTATGCCTATGCCATGCAGTAAATGTTCAGGCAGCAAAAGGGCACTGCAGAGGGTACAAAACATAAAAGGAGACAGACTGTAAGAAGCCCTTTTCAACACGAGCCAGAAGTGAATTGGAGCCCTTTGCTCTATCATATACAAAGAAAACAAAAACAAAAGCAAAAACCTTTAAAAAAATCTTTCCTTAGGGAACAGAGCAGACATTTGTAGAACTTCTTTTCTTATAAGGTGTTTTCAACTCAATATTAGCTGAGGGAGAAAAGCAAGATGACAGTTGCAAACAGAAGCAAAAGCACAGCAACAAACCTGATGTCCCATATTACCTCACTTCTCCATTTTCACATTCAGGGTAGACAAACATGCAAATTTAAGAAAAAATTGTCTGGTTACACTGAAGGTAAATATGGTGATATTTATGTCCAACTGGCATTAAGGCAGCTTAGGCTTTCCCTGAGTTTCTCAGTTCCGTACTGAACCCCCTTTGTCCAGCTCTATTCAAATACAGCACATGCAGAAGCGTATTAATTCAAATTGCACAGTTGTATATACACAGACTGGCCTGATTTATAGGAACAGTCTTCAGTAAGTACTTAACACCTTGAATCTCCAGCTCAGCTGCACTCAAATGACTTATATCGGACTCAATTCTCACCTCAGCTTGCTCAAATACAAAACTCCCTGTGGTTTGAGGGGCTGGTGGCTAATCAAATGCCAACCAATTAATGAAAAATAAGAGGTAAGATACCAGCTACACTGAAAACCACCAGCCAGCACAACAGGAAACAAGGCTGAGTGAAATTATAATTTCAGAATGCTATTAATTATTTGCAGCTGAAGAAGGAAAACCAGTCTTGTGGTTAAGATCATGTAATAGGACTTGGGACCAGACAAGTGACCTGCTTATTGGTTGTGTTGAAGTTTCCCTGAATAACTTTGTGCTGGCCAATTTCTCTTCCATATAATTTTCCTATATGGGACATGATAATACCTACACCTGTTTGTCTTCCTGCTTCTCTGTCCTCTTTCCTCACCTTCACCCATAGAAACACTGGAATGGGAGGTACTCTCTCTTAAATGCCTGTTACATTTTTTTTCCTTTTCATTAAGAAATACCACATGGGGCTTAGGTTAAAGGAATCTGAAATGCAAAATTTTACAGAAAGATTGTTTTTCAAAAGAAGTCTTTTAGAATTGCTAGAGAAAAATGCTGAGGACTCAGTGAAACTATATCTACATGCTATTAATAAAACTCAAATTTTATGCATATTAAGATATTACATATTTCAACACTGTTCAGCCTTACCATATCACAAGCCCTAAGCTTGACTGTAGAAATACTGTTTTTTCAGTAATATTGAACTGCACAAAACCTTCTGCAAAATAAATAGAATCAGCTATGAATTAAACATTATTCAATCTTAAATAAGTCTGCATATATAATTTTACTATAAAATCAATAATATTTTCCATTTTCTTATTAAACAATATAGTCAGCATTTTTCTCTAAGCATGACTGTCTTTTGGTGAGGTCCTAGGGCTTATATTATTCAAAACATCAAAGTACAGGGCCCACTTCATGAATATATATACCTTTTCTTCCAGCAACCTCAGCAATTATAAAACTTGCCTAATTATTTTTTTTACTCTGCACTGAAATACATTAATTGAATGGATGATATGAACACTTGTTAGTCCATAAGGAGCTGAGTGACCAGATAAAAGCCTTTTTTACCCTTATCAGCAGGCCATACCAACTGGCCTACTGAAAGACTCAGTTATCTTCACACAAATATAATCAATGAAGTTTAAATTCAATATTATGTAAGACAAAAACCCAGAAATGCTAGAGTACACAGGAAAAATAAAAGCTCTTAAAATAGTTTTCCTCTTTTCTAGTAGTCTGTGCAGCATGACATATCCCAACACACTGACTACATTAATATATGTATGCATTAATAGATCAATTCCCAGAACACACTTGCTCATAAAGCATTACAGATGGTTCTCTGCTAATTATTTACATTTTGCTATATGGAGGCTATGCTGCTTACTGCTTTGATGATACTTTGAGTTACTGTTTTGATAACTCTGAATAACTTTGAAGACTTCAAGGTGATGCTGTGTTCCACTTACAAGTCTTCTCTTGTTCTTATATATATGTGCTCAGCAAGCAAATTGGAAGATTTCTATTTACAGGCCAGACACTAAGAGAAAAACAATCTGTATCAGATAATCTGAAGAATATAGTAATCTATGCTTCTTATTCATTGCTTATATACTTGATTAGTCAACAACTCAAAATCTAAAAATTATTTCTCTGCTTGCAGTGTTTGTGTTGCTTTCTTAAGTCTTTGTGAATAACTGTGTTCAGTATCTATTCCAAGTTTTTCAGGAATAAATCACACACTGATCTACCCTATTAAGTCTCATCCTCTGTCAATTAGTTTCCTTCATCCAAAATCTTATTTTTTTATAATAAAAGATACTTTTGGGGGAGAAAATTATATTATTTAATGTAATTGAAAAGAGCAATGCTGTATTTATCGGTAATAATGTCATTAACCGATTCATCATTCCAACCATGTACATTTTTTAATATACCATTTCCATTGTTTAGGTAGAACTATAAAGTCAATATAGATTTACATATTCTTTTCTGATCTTCCTGAAGGAGGAATTATATAAATCAGAAGAGCAAAACACTTCAGACTTGCTCTTGTAGGAGTGGAAGAGAAGACTTTTTTAGTTTAAAGGTGGAAGAAGGCTTCTGCAAAAACTTCCAAATTACTTTGCTCCTCTGAGTCACTTTAATCCCTTACAGAGAATATCTTCTGGAATGACCTCCTTGAACTTTTGTGACCAAGGCAATAAAACACCAAGACCTAGAGATTAGAAAAGAGAGTCTTGAAACTAAAAGGAGTGTTCCTCAGGGCTATAAGTTACACCAACAGAGTGAGAATGAATCCCAGTGGGAAGGGAAGATCCTGTATCCCTAACATTAATTATCTGCTTCGTAATCTACTCCCATTATAATTGTAATACTTTGCAAATGCAGCTCTCCTTTCTCATGCCTGCAGCAATGCACATTGTTCCCCATCTGACAAAACCAGTCTTTGTTTGGGAATCACAAGCTATGTAAACTGCATAGTAGTCTTTAAGAAAAGAATCAGATCTTTGTTGTGTTTACACTACCCATTTCTCTTCAATGTTTTATGTAAATGATTTGCCCATGGATATTCCAATAGCATAATTTAAGAAATACTGATCTACCTGTCTAAATGTTGTTTTATTCCTTGCATAGCTTTACTCACCCCATGTGTCTTCATTATTTTTTTGTTCTTCTCTATTATGCTTGTTCTTTCCTGTTATTTAAAAATAAAGAAAACCAACTTTATTCTGGGGTACAACTGAGGACACCAAAACCTTGCTCAGAATAATCCACAAGAATAATTTAGACCACAGACAAATGGATTGGATATGTTTAAGAAGAGGAATGTGTTTAATCCTACAGATCACTGTGTGCTCGGAGCACAGTCCACTGGTCCACCGGTCCACACTCCTGCATGAGCCTGTCAAAGGCACCACAGCCAGACCCCCTCTTTACTGCCTGACCACCCCAGGCCACTCTCCCCCTGGAGCTGGACACAAGCACCAAGTGCTGTGGCCTCCATTTGCAGAAAACCACCCTGGAATTGCCAGGGTCACTCTGGCTCTGTTACTGCACATGCACTGAGAACAGAGCATCTCTCCCAGACGTGGTCCTGGGCCTTGAAAAATACAGGAAAGAAAGCTTTCAGAGAAGACAATAAGACGTGAAATGCATGCCTGCAATTTCACAACAATGTCAAATTTAATTTTATGCCAATATTCCATACGGCCATATATAGTGTAGACAAATTTTAGAGGCTTTCATAATTTTTGCTAATGTTTTTTCCTTTTCCAAAGAGTACAAAATTATTGGAACACTCACACTCCCTTAGTTCGCAATGCTATTTTTGCTAAAGCCTAACTCCTGATTATCAAGTACAATTCATCAATGGCTCAGCTGTTAATGAAATTTAAGAAAGAACATTAAAAAGAAGAACAAGGGCTATGGTTTATGAAAGGATTTGTGGGAATTGGGGAACAATTACAATTCACTAAGACACTTGCTTTGCCAGCTGCATACATATATTCTATCTCCGTGAAGACCCCTAATCCACAAAGCTGAAACAGTCTTTCAGGAAAGGCAATTGTTTTGAGGGGTTCACTTTTACAAAGGCAAGCAAGATAATCAAGAACTGATCATTTAATTGTATCTTTTAATAATAGATATGCTGGGTTGAATGTGGAATGTTTCTAAATTATTTTTAGTTATTCAATTTCCTTTTTGCTTCTTTGCTTTGAACACTTTTTTGCTAACTTGGGACATATTTTATCTTTAAAGTTTGCTGTTTAATTTTCTAATACTTTTAAAACACAGAAGAGAGGTGGCAATAAAGTAATCATTTTACATTAAGCATCAGGAGAGGAGTAATGAAGTGGAATCACAGTGTTCAAGTCCTTCATTTACAAAACACTCTTTTATCCCAAACACCTGCATCTTTCCCCAGGCTAAGGGAGCATTTTGACTTAGAATGTTAGAAGCTTTAGTGCATTATCACTTCAGATCACCTACAGCCAACTGATTCTGGGTGCCAATTAATGTTATTACCACCTAATCAAATGCTACTTAATGCAAACTGTGGGCTATACCCTTGGTTTTGTATGCAGCCCGAGATTCACAGTTGAGGAGAAGGGCAGTTTACAACAACTCCAAATATTACACTAGTTTCTAAGCCAAGACAGAGAATTAAAAAGAATTATATGTATTTCAAGAGGGAGATCTTATTATAATTACTTTCAAGGTATTATATGCAAAGGTCATATTATCAAGAGTATCACAGCTTTAGAGGTTTTAAAAGCATAAAGCTAAGCAGGACTCACTCCCTGTTCTGTAGAAATATTCCCAAAACTGGAGTGGGGGAAGGGTGGGCTAGGTAATCTCCAGAGACACCTCTTAACCTCAGCTGTTCTATGATTCTCTAATAATTAGCCTTCCAGGTGGTGGGCATGCAGCTGTGATATACAACCAGCTATGGTACACAGCCTTGTGTCCTCCCACAGCCACGGGAATGGCTGCTCACATACCAGATCCAAGCTATCTTCCTTTTCACCTTCATCTTCCTGAGAAAACACCTTAATCAGCAGCTTGGAATCTAAGGTGGCATTTTCTGAATTTCTCCTGCCTTCTCTGTAGGTGTTACCACAGTATTAATGGTAAATGAACAGACACAGCAAGCTTGGACTTCCTGTTCTCAGTAGAAAGCCCGAACACAAAAGGATTAGCTGCAGCTCCGCTACATTCATGTTATCATATGAAACACCAAAATATGCACTGCAACATATTTCAGAACTCAGGAAATTTAGTATTTCTTTCCTAGCTGATGCCAGATCCACTGAACCTCCTTGGTTTTTTGTCCCAGGGAACTGCCAACAGCTCGCCTCCAGATCCCATAAGGTCTTCAGACACTTGCAGCTGTCTCCTTGGAGTTTGCTGGTGGAGTGTCATGTCCCTGCAAATGAACACAGAAGAAACTAAACCTAAGGCAATCTTCCCTTGCAGTTGTTCTCCAACTCCTGACACTCTGAGTAAAGAAAACAGCAGCACCAACTCTCCTCACAAGCATAAGCACCAGTCAGCACGAGCTTTTCCACCAGATCAAAGTTCACTAAACATAACATGCACAAGCCTCCTCCTATAAATTCTGTTGGGGCAAAATCTGCAGTAGTCATATGATAAAAAGAGCTAGTCAAGCTTTCACTTTCCTAGTACAAATTCATGCAAAGGTTCTGACAAAACTTTCTGACAGCCTTAATGCCGTTGTTCTATTCTTTGTCCTGACAAGGAATGACACAAAAACATGAGGTCGAAACCTTAGTGTGTGGTTTGGCTAATTTATCAGAAATGCTCAGATACTCGTTTTTGACCCAAATCAAATGTGGACTTAACAGACCCAATAATGTACCCATCTCCTTGCAAAGGGGAGTAAGTGCTTCTCACATTCCCAGCAAAGACTATCCTATCAACATGCTTTCAGGATTTTGTGTGTCAGAGCAAACAGTACACTTCTCCGCTTCGGACTCAATTTCAGAAAATCTTGCACACAGATTGAAATTTTCCGATATCTTCCCAGAATGCCATTAAATTTGCATGGGAGCTGAGCTTCAGTAGCTGGGCCTGTATAATGTGTTGGGTTAGTTGCAATCCATTCACAGAATATATGATCACTATCTGATACATTATTTGAAACCCTGCCAAAACATACTTGAGAAATAAGTTATCTCACAAATTATTTCTGAATAATTTCTTTTCTATTATAATTAAAAGCCCACTTTATATACACTAGGCATCTTATTTCCTTAAATTATCAAACCGTTCTTGAATAGTTTATGCATTCATCCCCAAACACCCCAGCCCGTTATTCCCCAGTGGAATATAAAATATGCTGAATAATAATTATATGAATGTCTAAATGACAAATATTCTTTTCCAATATCTGTTTGCTGACCAAACTTTTCATTATCAATTAGGCAAGGCTAGAGAAGTTGCCCATTGTAGGCAGAAAAGAGCAGTGACATCCCAGCAGATGTGCTCTGTGTGTTGTGTGCTATGTGGTGCCTTGAGCTTGGGCACTTTGGACAATCCATCTGCATCTGTAGCTGATTTACACTTGACACCACTGCTGAGGATTCTCCAGCTGGAAGGGCAAAGTCCACTGGGAGAGCACATTGGGTCCCCAGGCCTTGCAGAATCCATTCTTCAAGTTGTGTTTGATTCAAATTCATCATGCCCAGGCCTTAACTCTTGATATTCTCTTGGTCTATGTGGGTTTCTTTATTTGCCTTTCAGATCCACCTCAGGAAATTTCTCTGACAGTTGATCACAACTGAGTTTTGATGCTTACTGCTTTTATTCTTCTATTTAGTACTATCTTCTAGTGAAATATGGACATAACCATATGCATTCAAACAAAATAATCATTCTTCTCTTTTGACCAAGTGCCAAAAAACTTTAAAATTAGTGGCATTCAATCCCTTAATAACACCTTTCTGCAAACTTGAACATGGCAAAGAAACATTCTGAGTTTTCTATTTTAACCATTTGGATTTTATTACTGTGTTCTACATGACAACAATCCGAACAAACCAGGAAAACAATAGTATATTTTATAATAACTTTGTTTATTAACAAATTAAATTATTTTTGGTAAAGCTTCATGCATCTATCAGAAATACAGAAAAACACAGACAGTCAAACTGAGAAAAAATGTGGAAAAATAAAAAAGGGGGTTTATCTGGCCAGTTTTTGAACAAACAAAAAGTTAGTAATGCAAACTGCAGACTGAAGTTTAAAGTTTTCTAAATTTTGGCTTTTGTTTTTGGGGGCTTTTTTTGGTTTTGTTTGTTTCTTATTGGATTTCTTTTAAGACTCTTGTTCTAGCCTATTAAGGAAGTTTGGTCTTTGTAATTACAAATGAAATTTTAACTCTCACTTCGAAGAAAGAGCATAGCCAGTTTTTTTTGAAGTGATATAAAAGACAAGTCCATGTAAAAGAAAGGAGTCATATTTTGATGTAAGAAAAATGTTGGCTACAGAGTTTCTTCTGAGAACGCTCAAAAGCAAACAAAAGCTGCTTGGGAGTTAGATTAATTTTAATGAGCTTCCAGGAACATTTATGACACATCTACCCCCGTGACCACAGGTGGATATCCCTGCTGAGTAACACTTGGCTGCTCCTGAATAAAACAGCAGAGAGCAAACAAACAGAAGAGACAAAAGAAAAAAAGGAAGATATTTATGTCAGGATACACTTAATGAACACCTGCACTTCACAGGCATGGGTAACTATTTACCACCTTCTTCCCTCCAGATAAATATCTAAGAAATTAGTCCTCTTTCTGTATCACTGACAAATTAAATGAAACCCTTGAAGACTGCTTGGAGGCAAACTATACATAGGTTAATTTTCCTTTTTTGTATGTCAGGAAAATAATCATCATGGGAGCACCTAATTAGAAAGGACTCAACCCTTTGTGCACAGTCATGCTTGTTGCTTCATAACAGAATGACTATTGATCTGGACATGGAGAATGCAGTTAAACAGAGCTTCCAATTTTAGTGGTCCAGCTGTTTGGCATCAGAGCACTCTAACAGGTATCCATCAGAAAATCACCTGAGTAAACTTCAAACTAGCCCCAGTAAGAGAAACCACAAGGTATTACTACATAATATTACATTTCAATATTCCTTCCTTTGCATCACTGCTAGTTTAGGAACTTGGCTCATTTGTCCAGGTCTGCCTCCCTTCCTCTCATTTGCGATGGTGATTTATGCATGGGAGGACTGGGCTTGTGCAAGATATTTATGAGCCCCAGAGAAGTTACCCAAACAGGGCAGCAGCATGAATGCAAGCTATATATGTAGACCATGTGCCACAGCTGTAGTAAATAAAAATTCTAAGGTTTTTTGTTTTGTTTTCACCCCCCCCAGTAAATGTAAAATCTCCTTATATTTGTTTATATCCGTTGTTAAGGTTATTCCAGTTTCTGTACAACTCACCCTCTTTTTTCCCCCTACTGTTTAAAAGATAAGTGAGCCTGTGAGCTCGGATCCCGGGGAGCCGACCCGACCCCCGCAGTGTGGCAGGGCTGGTTCCCCCAGGCC
>VXBQ01012254.1:540391-620340 GCA_013400175.1 Phainopepla nitens
GGCAAAGGATAACTGAACATTAATGAACTGTAAGGGTGGGGAAGGGGGTCGCCAATACTTTAAGAGAGGGGAATCAACACCACCCTAGACCTTCGAGCCGGAGTAAATCGAGTCTCTGAGCAGAGGTTCTTCCGTCGGGAAGCAGGGACCCAGTATTTATTGTATAGTAAATACTGAACATCTCCCCGCCCTCTGGATCGGATAAACTGGGAGACAATACGAGCCACCCAATCCCACAGCTAGAATCTTTAATAAAGGTATTAAAAAGGAGCTGATCTCCTGCCCGAAATTATATTCATAACAACAGCTAACAGGGGAAAACAGCTAACAAACAGCTAACAAACACCAAGAGTGCCCAGAAGCTTAGTTCACAGATAGTGTAGAAGGGCAGCAAAATAAGCAGTACATTCTAGATACTGCTAAATAAAATAGTGATACTGATCAGAGCATGGGAAACAACCACTCTCCGCTGCACATTGCAAGCAAACTAGTGGCAATTCCACAAGGGGAGGCCATAAATTCCTCCAGAGCTGCCCAGAACAGAAGCTGAAATTCTGGCATGTCCAGCACACTATTGTTCACAGGCTGACATCTGTCCCCAGCAGCATGTGCCATCCTGCCCATCAGATGTGTCTGTAAAACACCAGGTTTTGGGGTATGACAAATGTGTATGCCAATACAGGACGACATGTTTCTCAAAGATGCTCAAGGACTGGCAGGAATCTGGAATAGCTGAAAAGTTAATTTTAAAGGCTAGAGGTAGAAGTCATCTTAATGAAATTTACTTAGGTGTCCAATACAAATTAGCCACCTGAGCACATATCCAGGAATTTTGTTCCCACTTAGTTTGAAGTCCTGACCACTGGTTGATGTCAGCTCCTCTGGAGAGGACTGTTCATACTCAATGAGCATAAATGAAAATTAAACATTAGTCCGGAATAGCCATGGCGGGTCAGATGGTTTAGATTTGTTTTAGATTAAGACATTTGCATTTAGGTACTCAAGTATGCATGTCTTAATATCAGACTGAACACTGCCCTGAACTTCTAGCCTAGCCAAGGAAAATACTGTCTTCATGGGTTGAGGAAAAGGTACACCCACAATTATCTTCCACAAGATCTGCAATCAAGCAAAAAGAAGCCTGTGCAGGAGTTTTTTGGCTTCTGGCTAATCCAAATGGGTCATTTTCAGACTTCCATCCTTATGAGCAAAGAGCAACTCATAGCAAAACCATAGAGCAGTTCTTCCTCAGGTTAGAAGGAAGGTTAATCTTCCCTTATTACTTTTTGTTTTGCCTTTAAAATATTCCAGAGGAAATAATTTCTTTCAAGTAATATTAGTGCTTCTTTCCTTCTATTCATCTCAGTCCCCTTTTTACTTTCTACTACATCATAAATGAAAGCATTTTTGCTTCACCTTCTCTCTCTTCTTGTTTCATGGCCACAAATGATTCTTTTTATAAGTGGTTACACAATCTTCTGCTGCAGTGACCTGGATCTGAAGAAAATAGGCCTTGTATTCTATATTTTAAATGCTAAACAAGGAGAAAAAGGATGAAAGTTCCAGAGGCAAAAGATTTTTCACTCAGATTCTATATTATATCTACTGAACATGAGGGTTTTGCATTCAAAAATTTTAGATACAGAGTGAGAAAAATACTCCGAGAAAGTAGCAGTACTGGTATTATTGCATTAATGTCAAAACAAATGTTCCACGCTCTGATGGCAAGAAAGTCAATCCATCACCAAGGGTCAATTGCTTTTGCTAAAGGTGGCTTAGTTGTCATTAAAACAAATACACTGTTGTGACAAAAGTATTGTAGGAATTATGCTCTGTGCCCCTTACAAAAAGAGCCTTGACATCCTACAACAAAACTGGACCTTTGTTACAAAAGGCCAAAAGCTTCAAATACTCTGTGTATGACAGAAGAGAACAGGAGAGGTCAAAGTGCAGCTCCTGGTGTCTTATGTCCTCATAACAGCAGCCAGTGAAAAAATGGATTATCCTAGGAAATTGGCCATATACTACAAAGGCAGAGAAAGTACTCAGTGTTCTTTGCCAGCCTGTCAAGGGAAATCCTGACCTCAAGTCCTCAGTGATTGAACAGCCAGGTACCCAAACTGCTTCACAATCAGCTTGGGACACCCCTTGTGCCTTGCCCAACATCCCAATTCTGACTGTGGCCAAACTCCAGTGCTACTGGGAAGTATATTACAGAATTTGAGATTCTGCCTCATTTCGGAAGCATGGATTTGCAGATTCTTTCAAAAATATTGCAAGATGTTTATCTCACAGTGTGTTGATACCAAAAAGATCCCGGCTACACTGTAGTCTTCATAAACAAAACAATATATTGCCTCAATCTAAAACAGGACAGTAATTCAATACAGAAATTTATGGACAACACGCAACACTTGAATTAATTTTAAAGACTGCATTTACAGTCCCCCTTGGGTTAAACTTGTCTAACACATCAGGAGAATCAAGCAAACAAAGTCTATGTTTCTGCATAGAGTATTTTATGTTCAATACTTCAATATTTATGTATGGCATTATTTACCCTACACAAAAATATAGGCTTTGTGCTTTTCATTTATTCAACACTTTAGAATTGCTAATACCCACGGGTATATTACACCCACAGGTTTATTCCTCTGACAATGCTTACCTCAGGAAAATGAAATTCTACATTTTAAATTAAAGGTAGCTCTAATTTGCCATCGTAAGGCACTGTAAGAGATTATTATACAGTATGTGTGCCAAAGGAGCTACCTTATGCTGGTAAGGTACAGCATGGTAAGGACTGCTGTGAATGAATGTGACAAATGAGAATGAGGGAAAAGATACATCAGGTAGCTCCAGCTTCTGACTGTAACAACTCCACACTGCTAAAGTAATTTTAGATGTGGCTGATAATCTGCCAGAACCCACCAATCTCTCCAGCCTGGCAAAGAAATATCACTCACATACTTCTAACCTGCAGAAACAAACCATGTCTTTGTAACTACGCAGAAAAAGTAATGCCACCAGGCTATCTCCCTTTTTGAATTGGAAATGCCTTGGCATTAACTCTTCTGTCATTGAACATTTTATCAAGAAATCTTTCTGATTATATTGTATAAACAGAAATTCTCAGTGCACCAGTTACAAATATTCATATTTCTACATAGCCTGGACCTATGCTGGGTGTCCATGTTAATGATCCCTATTTAAAGAACCCATTCTGAAACGAAGTTGCTCTTCCCAGACCATTAACAACCGAAAAGCTAGCCTGCTATACTACCATTGTTTAATTCTACTCCCACACCAGGGAAGCTCCCGGCTCATCACTATCCTCTTCTTTCTTCAGATCTAGGACCAAGATAACAGGTAAAGAAAGCTTGGCTGTACCATCTCCTGTACACACTCAGATACTGCGAGAGGTGTAAAAAGGCAAGGTTCACTCAGGATGATGCTGTACTATTTTACGTAGAGTTGCCTAATATATATCAAGCCTAAATTGCTCCCTGAATCCCAAAGATCACTCCCACAACCCTGCTACAGCATACAGTAGTTAATAAATCTTCAGAGCGCTACCAATTTCTCAAGGTGTAGCTTGTTGTCCTTAATGCAGCAGGAATAGCAGAGTTCATGTTCCTTGACAGCCTTAAGTGTCTTGCAGAAAGAGACTGCCCATCCCTCATAAACAACCACAAGGGTTCAGAGGATTTGTGGTCTGAAACGGGCCAGATGCTCCCTCAGAGCACTTCCAGAGGTCGGAGGCAGTGGTGCCAAGGGTCCTCTTACACTCGTTATGTGCTTTGGCTGGTCTTATATTAGACGAGTGTCTTAAAAAGCCTGTATGAAAACAGACCCCTTTGCCTTCGGGCATTGTTTGCTGCCAGTGATTGCAGCATCACAGTTACTCTCCCTGATGTGGTCTATCGAGTATTTCCTGCTTAAAACTAATAAGCTGTGAGAGTGTTATTTGTTCCCCCACCTCCCACTTTTTCTAATTTTCACTGCAAACACAGCTTATTTACACTCTGTCTCTTTTAAAAATCAAGTGTCAACCAAGTGCTAAACTGCTGCTATTTGCCAACGTTTCATTAACACCTTATTAACTTCCAACAGCTGAAGGTGACTGGACCCTCACCTCTGTTTATTTCCTCAAAGTAACAGTTAACTGAAGCATCAGGATAGAGGCACCCCTGTAAATATGACTGAAAACAAATATGTATGCAGAATATAATCAGGCACAACTTCAGCCAGATCTGCTAACTGACACATTTAGTTAATTTTATGCACAGTCACATACTATCAAGTTTGGAGCTCAGATTTTTATTGGAGATGATAATAAAGATGTCTGCTTTTTCCCCTTAGTCCATATCAGAAACTGGCTAAAACAGAAATACAAACCTTGTCCAAATTAGGCCACCAGTAACTTGCTATTTCAGTTTAAATACCAGGTACAAAGGTGTGATCCTCTTGTCATGTAAATCAGCACAGCTCCACTGTTTCCCATAAAAACTGTAGTGGCTTACACAGCTGAGCATTCCTCATGTGTATATACATTCTTCTATATTGAATTCCAGTCCACGTAGATATAACTGTAAAAGAAAGGAAAAAAGAAAAAAAAAAAAGGCAAGCCTCAAGGAACAGGACTCCCAGAACAGGAGGATAGGAAACATCCTCCTTCAGGGATATCTCTGAATAAAAGGAATGAAAACTTTTCTTCAGCTTTCCCCTATTCCCCTGCCCTAACCTCCCTCTCCCAACACCCCCTTCTGTGTTCTCATTTAATTTGAAAGGAAAGAGACAGGAGAGCTTAGATATATGTTTGCTATAGCTCTCTCTTTCTGTTTTTCAAATCACAAAAAAGCTTTCCTGCTATTTTGTTTGTTTGGGTTTTGTTTTTGGTTTTTTGTTCACTTGTTTGTTTTGTGGTGGGGTTTTTTTGTTTCTTGTGGGTTTTTTTGTTGTTTTGTTGGTTTTTTTTTTATCCCACCCTTCCAGACGATCATTTTGCACGCCCAGAAAAAGTAACTGGTTTGGTGGAAAGCAATATAGAGATTTTTGTTCCTCTGCCCAAATAGTCAGGGTCTTCCAGCTCCAGTAATGCTGGAGGAGCTGTCCTCCAGTTCATACTTTTATTTTTGAATGGCATATTGGTTTCTAGGACTGCATCACGTATGTATTAACTCTGGGAGCTCAGCTGTCAGAGTGCTAGTTATCACTTTTCATTGTCCAAACAGGAAGAATACAGATGTTTCCAATAAGCTAAACAGGGGGAGGTCTCTTCTATGAATAAGCATTCAAGAGCTTGAACTAATCAACAATAAATTTTTCATGCATATAGTAAAAAAAAAAAAAATCACTTTCTGAAATAATCACTGGAAAAGCTGGTAAATCCCAAAGCAGCTAAGGTGAGAAGAGTAAAAGGAAAGGAATGGGCTGATATTTAGTCAGAAGTCTAAAGTCCAGCAGTACAAAGAATCATATGAGTGATTAATAAAATATGGATAAAATAAATGGGATGCTGGTGCCACTAACAAGAATAGTGTACCTAGTTATTACAAGAGTGGAACCTTGAATTATAGTTTTCATCTCAAAATACTGTGTTAAACTAGAACATTTAAAAATGTTTGGGAGCTCGCAATCTGAAAATTAATGTAGCTTATCTGATTTTTATTTTTTCACCTACCTAGGAACATTCCCAGGTTTTAATAGTTTTGGTATAAGCTAGTGGATAACTTTTAATCTTTTACTCTCTTAGTGTTCACTCTGTTTATGCTTACTGTTACACAGAGACTTGTGTTCAAGGATTTGAAAAAGTCCGCAGGGTGGTATATTTTACTTGAGGATTGAAATGAATGCTTTGCTCTCAGATCTCTGCAAGTACATTGGACCAAATTTTGGTCTCATTATCACCAATTTAAATCTGGAATAGTTCCACTACTCTCTGTAATGTTACTCCCAATACATGCTGATTTAACTGAGTTCACAAGCTGGTCCATTGACCTAAGTGGTGTCAGTGGGAATGTACTGTGAAGAAAATTTGATCTACTAAATTCAAATCCTCGAGGTGTTGTTCTAGCAGCCAAGTTGTTTAGAAAGAAAACACTGAACTTGAATGTTGACCCTCCATCCCAGCTGGATCTCCATGTAAACTGTGCTCCTGCTGTAGCCTTTTAAATAGATCAGTAATTTACATTTTAAATAGATCAGCTATTCAAATTAGTGAAATGCCAGAATGTAGGTAGTGTGTAGTGGGGAGATTTAGCACTACCTGAAATTTCATCAGTGCTCAGCAGCATAACTCTCCGCACATTTTCTGAGAGCAGGGGCCAAATGGGCTGCCAGGACTTGGCTACTGCATGTCTGTACCCAGGGATGGCAGAGATAGCTGTTAGATAAAGGATAAGCAGAGATGGACACAGTGTCCCAGATTGTCACCAGACCTTGGCTGGCAGTAGCAGGTGGGCTGACGCATGAATCTTGCTGAGGAGAAACATGCTGAAGAAGCATTTTGGACAACTGCAGGAGGCACAGCCGTATTCTGGCCTGGCATGGTTTGCTGATGTGTATGTGTCCCACAGGTATTCAGAGTGTGGGGAATGGAGTATATGGAGCAGGGATGTGACAAGATGATGGCTCTGTGTTCCAATTTGTACTCCTTTAAACGCCCAAATGTTTCCAAGAATAGGAGGCATTTTCTCCTGGGAGTTCTGGGATCTATTAAAATGGATGTGGGTGCCTCTAGGCTTAAATTACAGTGGTCTGTAGGTTTTTGAATCACATTATTGAATTTTAGTGCCAAAGTAGGTGGTCCAAATCTCACCAATGATAAATTACTAGCTGTGCGAGCAATGCGTAAACAGAGGAAAATGTAAATGGAAAGGCCAGCATAAAAGTGTACAACTTTGTTTTCTTCTGAAGGCCCCAGCCCACCTCAGTCTGTGCCATACAGTGGTTCATCAAGTCCTGCTAGACAGGGATCTGTCCTTCTGCCATCCCACAGAGCCACACACAGAGCAACAGTCACTTGTCGATGAGGGCCCAACATGTGCTCTATACAATAAGCCTGTGGGATTACTTGTGAGGTAGAAACAGCCAGTGGTTCTGAATTACTGATGGGGAAAAAATATAACTGACACAGAATGAGATTTTAATGGGATGTTTTGTTTGTTTGCTGCTTTTTGTGGTGCTTCCTAATTTATTCGTCCCTCCCTTCACATATTTAACCATTGATGCTGGGCAGTGAAAAGACTTTGAGCTACATTACCTGCACCTTTGACCTTCAGCATTATTCTTACTGTGAATGGGCCAGATGATTTTGGGGTGATATAATGCTTCTGCATTTCTCAAGCCCAAATAATTTTCCCCTCAAAAAAATGGTGAAGCTTCAGTACTTATGCTCATCTACATCCCTTCCTTCACGTGCACGAAGAGCCTTTAACAGCAATTAAAGGCGTGCAGTGTAGGCACGCACCCCTCACCCCCACTGCGCCAGGTCTGTCTGTCCTTGGCTCAAGGAGTACCACTGCATTTTGTCTGCCTCCCTCACGGCCTGACACACGGCGCAGAGCAGTGTCACACACCTCAGCGTCTGCCTCAGAAAGCATCTGCGCCACAACACAATTATTCTTAATCCCTCCAGCTCTGGCATTTGTTCACCTCACACCAGGAGGAAGAATAGGGGGCAGTTGCTTGGGATAAACACGTATGACTGTAGGAGATCCTCTCAGGAGCAGCTCTGTCAGCGAGGACATTTGCCTCACTGACAGCCCCACGCAGCCTGTCGGCTTGGCTGCTGCTCTCCACAAGAGAAATGGCAGCATTTCAGGCTCTTAAGGGTGTGATTGATGGGTGTTGTCGGTCCCTACCTGTCAGCTCATTGCACTGACAGGAGCGAGGTCCCCCAGGGGAGGCAGCCTCACACAATACAGCCCACCCGTCCTGTTCAGCGAGACCCTGATATCCTGCTGCAGCACTCCTGGCAGGTGGCAATATGCTTGGCAGGACGGGGGAAGGGCAAACGAAGAGCTGGGAGCACAGTTTCTGCTGGCAAGGGCAGTGACATCTCTCTCAGAAGTACCTGGAGACGCTGGAGCGGGGCTGCCAGAGCAGCTGAGGCAGGCTGGCTGCTGCAGAGCGCCGGTTCAGCCTGGGGTTAGGAGAGATCCTGCTGCTGCAGCTGCAGCTGAGGGGACGTCAGTGGGAGAAACTTGTGGGATGCTGGCACGACTCCATGGCTTTGCATGTGCAACATTAAACACGTGCAGAGGGTCTGCAGTATGTGCTCCTGAGCCCAAGGGATGACAGAGGTGATGTAACCATTCACCCCCTCCTGGAGGAATCCCCCACAAATGCCCATGGCAGAGCTGGCACATGTAGGTGTGAATTCCTCACCCCGCAGGAGCGAGGCTCAATGTCATCTGACTGCTCCTCTGGTTTTGCATCTAACTACATAGAAGAGGCTGGTCAGAAAAATAATTCACCCTAGGAAACAGGAGCTTTTTTTTCTGTTTTGTGTTTGACAGCAGGAGGTTTAAGGCTATTTTTCAACATTGAAGTTTAAAGAGGATCTTTTCATCCACAAGAACATACAAAACCTCAGACCATTCAGCCAATGTTAACAGGAACAAAGCAACAGCAAGAAAATCCAGCTTCCTTTCAGCAGTCCATTCCCTTTTTAACTGCCCCCTTTTCTTCCCCACCCTCTGTCCCTCCAAACCAGCAGTGGTTAACCTTCAAGCAGCTTGACCTGCCTCTCCCTGCACCTGGCTCAAATCAGCACTGATGCTCTCGGGCCAGGAAACCCCAGCGGGGCCATCCAAAGCCCAGTGAAGTCACTGGAAGTACTCCCACTGGCTTCAGGAGAGGCTGCATCAAGCCCAGTTTGAAGCAGAGCCATCTTTCCTTTAAAACTTTTGCTCAGCAGTTCGGAGCCCACAGTGTCTATGCATCAATACTTTTGGGGACTTGCTATGGTGCCTGCAAGGCAAGCACTGACGTCACAGCTGGATGGCTCCTTTCAGCTGGTGCCTCAGATAACAGTCTCACAGCTTCCCCTTCCCCTCCAAATCAAAGGCAGCGGCTGCAGCTGCACAGACCAGCGAGTCTGTTTAGTTTCTGTGGGCCAACAGCCACCAGCTGTAGAGGCTGCTGTGCTTTTTGCTGGATGGGAGCTTTTAATTCCAATAGACAATGTGTACAAATATTTCCCATATCAAAATTGTTCCATATCTTCCTAAGTTAATTAAATGCTAATTTTCTAATGAGGTGGCAACAATGGCAACAACCTGTTATCAACATCTAGCTGGTGCCTGTAACCAACCGGTGAACACAGAACCCTTGTGCTGTTATTAAACTGCATTCCTATATTAATTAATTACTTTTTCAGCTGTATTATTCTGAAGCTGGACACAAATGCGGATAGTAATTAAATGAAAAAAACATTTACATCATTTGTAGATTCCAGAGTTGCTTTGTGAATTTATTATTTCACCATGTTGTTATAGAAACCCCTCATGCGTTTTCATGTCTGCTGTATGCTAGTTTTGCAAGAAATGGTGAAAGGAAAACTCAGGATGAAAATGCTATTTGTTGTGGTCTAAGCCCAGCCAGCTGCCAAGTCTCACACAGCTGCTAGCTTGCTCCCCCACCAGCAGGATCAGGGAGAGAATCCAAGGACAAAAGGTAGAAAACCCATGGGTTGAGATAAAGACAGTGTAACAGGGAAAGCAAAAGCCATGAACACAAGTAAAGTAAAGCAAGGAATTAATTCACTGCTTCCCATGGGCAGGCAGCTGTTCCAGAAGAGCAGGGCCCCACCACACATAATGGTTACTCAGGAAGACAAACGCCATCAATCCAAACATCCCTCCTTCCTCTTTCTTCTGACCCCTTTATATACTGAGCATGATGCCACATGGTCTGGAATATCCTCTTGGTCATTTGGAGTCACCTGTCCTAGCTGTGTCCCCTCCCAGCCTCCCACAAACCCCCAACTTCCTCGCCATCGTGGCAGTACAAGAAGCAGAAAAGGCTTTGGTTCTGGGTGAGCCCTGCTTGGCAATAACTAAAACATCTCTATATCATCAGCACCGTGTTCAGCACAAATCCAAAGCATAGCCCCATACCAGCCCCTGTGAAGAAAAAATAAAGTTTACCCCAGCCAAAACCAGCACACTCTTCAATATACATTCAACATAAATTAAAGTTCAAAAGTTTCCTGAGCTGTGCTATAAGAATGAAATCTTGGAGTTCCGATGGAAGGGTGTGCATATATCTGTCATGGCTTTATACTCAGAAGAGGACTTAGGTGCTTAAAACGTGGCAGAGTAGGAATTTATGTGCTTACATTTAAAAGAGAGATTCTGCTGTCTGCATCAGGAGGTTTCCAAACTCTAAGCTCAGCTGCCAGTACAAAAGCTTCCCAGGCATCTTGAATTTGGGTCATACCCAATAGCTCTTTGGTGTTAAAAAGGTCAAGTTGCCCAGCATCCTCTTCAGGCACCACCTTAGTTCAGACACAAAAATATGTTCCTCTGTTTATCTTTCCCCAGGGCTGGTTTGAGCATGCCAAGAATTTCTACTAAAGAGCTCTGAAATTGGATTTTTCATAAAACACAACAGCAGCTATTGATTTCTTTTGAAATATGGCTGCTGGAGTATTTGGATGGGATATGAGAGATGCAGCTCAATGCCTTACTATGCCCAGTCAGAGCTCACAGAACCACAGTGTCCTGAGTTGGAAGTGACCCACAAGGATCATTGAGTCCAGCTCCTGGCCCTGCACAGGACCATCTCTAAGAGTCACACTATCTGCTTGACAGCATTGTCCAAACAATTCTTGAACTCGGACAGGCTTGGTGCTGTGACCACTCCCCTATAGAGCTGTTCCAGTGCCCAACCACCCTCTGGGTGAAGAACTTTTTCCTTATATCCAACCTAAACCTCCCCTGACACAACTTCAGGCCATTCTCTCAGGTCCTGTCACTGGTCATCAGAGAGAAGAGATCAGTGCCTGCCCCTCCTCTTCCCCTCATGGGAAAGTTGCAGACTGCAATGAGATCTCCCCTCAGTCTCCTCCAGGCTGAACAGACCAAGTGGGGCTTCCCTCAAGACCCTTCACCATCCTTGTTGCCCTCCTCTGGACACTCTCTAATAGTCTATTATCTTTGTTTTGTTGTGGCACCCCCAACTGCAGGCAGGACTTGAGGTGAGGCTGCCCCAGGGCAGAGCAGAGGAGGACAATCCCCTCCCGTGCCCACCTGGTGATGCTGGGCCTGATACACCCCAGGACAAGGTTGGCCCTCCTGACTGCTGAGCCACAGCTGACTCATATTCAACTTTTCACTGACCAGGACCCCCAGAGGAACATATTCCTCTTGTGATATACTCTAGTCAGAAGATTTCATCTCCCTGGAGCTCATTGTGAGATTTTCTCATCTGCTCTCACAGAAAAGGAATCGTAATTTCCATCAGGACCATGATTAAGAGATCCAACAGGTGCTCCTCCTTTGACAGAGCTGGCACCCACTGCCATCAAGAGAGCATTCAGATGGTGGGGAAATGGACAAGTCTTCTTGATGGCATTGAAATTTAAAAGCCTGTTAAAAAGCCTTTCCAAAGTGGGGAAGGGCATGGGATTTCAGACAGGCTCCTGACTTCCACATCTCCGTGTCCTGTCATCAAGTGTGCTCCACCCTGCAGCACCTCCATGTGCTGTTCATGGACCCTGGACACCCAATCAAGGATGAGGGACTGAGAAACTTCTTACATCAGTGGTAGAGTATTGTGATGGGTAAAACCTGCACTGGCTGTGAATCCTCTTAAGTCAGGGGATTTGTATTCGGGAAATTCCAAATATTTTTCTGCCAGTGGCCAGCATGCTTCAAAAGTACAAAGGACAAACTTTTCCCCAGTGTTGGAGAACAGACTACATTTATAATGACTAACAGATTTTATTAGGAAGAAATTTTATGCACTATGTTTAGATAATGAGGTAATGCACTTCCATGTAGAACATTTTACAGCCATTCTCTTAATGGTATGAATTCCATCACAATGAACAGGTGAGATGCACCTGTAAAACATTTCTTTGAGGGCTTCACAGAGCCAGTGTAATGATGTCCTACAAAGGAATAATACAGCCCATCAGGAAGATGAAGACATAATGTAAAATTCATGTTAAATCTGTTTAAAACCACTTGTTTACTGAGTTCAGACAAATACCTCTGAACTGTTTTCATTACATTTACTACTACCTGAATTAAGTAAAAAATACAAAGCTGATAGTAAACTATGAGTCCATTCACACTAACAAATAGGTAGACAATTACCTCTGCTCTATTCCTGTGTGCTTATTTCTACTCCTAATGTGGATAGAAAAATTCTTAGTATTCACCCCTAGCAGCTGATAACAATGACAGTAATAATAATGATGATGATCATGATGATAATAGTGAAATAATTTACATTTAAATAAAATGTTTCCATTAAATAATTCTACAGACTTTGTGAAATGATGCAGTGGGACCACTTCATTCAGTTACTGAAATGCAGCCACCTCTGGAGTGAATCACAACATCTGCTCAAATATGGGTAAGGTCAATCCTGCATGATAGATTAGGATCAGGAGAAGGAATAAGTACTATTATGTAATAATGAAAGGGAAAGTATTTGAGTTCCAGTTTATAGGAAAACAACAGCTAAAACCCCTTTGCTTCAGAGAAAAGTCCTAAATAGTGTTTAGTAATTATTAGTTTTTTTGAGTTTTGCTTCAAACTAATGGCAAAACCTTAAGCTGTGCAGTGATCCCAACACCATACTGGAGGAAGGAAAAAAACCTGGCTGTGACATACCAGCACTGTAACTTCCCAATGGCTGTAAAACATATCCTGAGGATGTTTCAGGAGGAAGCCTGTTGGCACCATGCACTGAGTGAAGTGAACCGCTTTTTAAGATGACTCTTTTCATCCCAACCTATCACTTTCATCTTAATGAATTTGGTATTATTCAGCACAATGGATTTAATTAAAGATATTTAAAGTATTTAAATTATTAATGATTTAATAATTAGAAATAAGTATTTTAATCAGTGACTGAATAATGTATATTATTAAATTCATTTTTTTGCAAATAATGGTCTAGTTTATTCTTTTCCCTGTATTTTCAATTCAGCACTGTTCAGAAGTTGCAACTCTGTTATATTGGCTTGTTGCAAAATATAGTGAGTGCAAAACATATTATTTAATGCAGCCCAAGAAAACACACATGCATGTGGGAGAAAGAAAGTGATGTGGTTTCCTAGAGCTCTGCTAAAATTTCAGTGGTGATTAGATACAGTGATGTGAAAAACACTGGAAAAAAAGAAATCACAAATCATAAACAAAAAGGTTATTATTATGCCAGAGAAAATGTACAACATTTATACCACTAGAGACAGGACAGGAGATAATGGCATTAAATTAGAAATTGAGAGGTTTTACATTAGGACAAAAATCTTTACTGTGAGGATGGCACTGTGAGACACTGGATCAGGTTTCCCAGAGAAGTTGTGGATGTCCCATCTCTGGAGGTGTTCCAGGACAGGTTGGATGGGGCTCTGAGCAACACGGTCCAGTGGAAGGTGTCCCTGCTAATAGCAGGGAGGTTGGAACTAGATGATCTTTAAGGTCCCTTCCAGCCCAAATCATCCTATGCTTCCATGCATGTGGCCACAGAGTCTTGCTCAGCACAGTATCATGCATAATCATGTGTATTCATCCCTCAAACAGGCAACAAACATGGCTAGCCTGGGAGCAGCTGGAGACAGTCCTTCAGAGACCACACACCCAAGCACACCCACAAGTAAATTTAATACTGCCATGGCAAGGAGTCTGTGCGTTACAGACAGGCTGTTGCAAAAGTCACCTGTGGTTCCGCTGTGGACTGGGAGCAGACATCCTGGTGAGTAGTGGCCCTTTGGTGGCATATTCACACATCTGCAACTCCAGACTGCCTTCTGCTCTACAGAGACTTCTGGTGTGCCCAGCTGTTCACTGTACATTCAGGATCAGTTGAGAATCAGGCCTTAACCAAACCAACCTCTAAATTCCCTTCATTTCTGACCAGAGCTGGATTTAAACACCAGCCTCCTGACAATTCAACAAATCTAGGCTCTGTGTCCCCTGTGGCTTCTGCTCAGCCTGCCACGTGCATTCCTGCTTGGTTTTGTCTCCAGGGCATTGCTTGCTCAGGTCCACTGCAGAGGTCCTGTCAATACTAACACTGCCTGGAAGGCTGATGCTGCAGCAGGGAACACTTCAGCTGCACTGGCCGTGCAGGGACTCCGGACTCCCAGAGCAGCCAATACCGCTGGGCGAAGTGTGTCATGATGGCCTAACCATGAACAGACTCCTGCCTTCTCCAAAACAAGCTGCCCTGCCAGAGACATGGCACCCATCTCTGTGCCAGCCACAGGGAATCAAGCCACTACCTGCATAGGCTTTTTTTTCCCTTTAATGGAGCGGCCATATATCCAAAAAACAAGTCATTAGGAACACAGCAGTATTAGTCAAATCAACTTTGTTTTTCAGAGGGATGAAAAGCAGTGGTACAGTTCACAAGTAGGGAGTGTCAGTGGGTGGGAGTATTACTCAGTTTTCCAAGCTTTTTCCTTCCATGTGAGCAAATTTTTATTCTTGCAGAGACCTCCTGCATAATTACTGCTGAAGGTCACACAAGGTTTGTTTTTCCCAAGTTCCCAGGCAGAGTGAACTGGGCAAAGGCTTGGGATTCAGATGGAGAGGAAGTGCTGCTCCTCCAGGCCATGGCACTGCTGTAGATCTGAGGTTCTGGAAGAAGAGCCTCCTTGGCTTGCTGGTTGCTTTCTTCATTTCAGTACCATCTATTCAGCCTTCCACATCACTGATTATTCCTCCACTGGGACAGAGAAGGTCCAAAGCTCTTTCCACTGTGCTTTCCAAAGAGGAACAACAGTGTCTTTCCTGAAATACTTTATTCCAGTTCCACCTCCAAGGACAGATGTGATATCTGCCTCCAAATAATTAAGACTAGCATAAAGTAGAGGTTTTTACAGACTATCCTCTTTTTCCTTCTCATTAGCCTGGCAACTTCATCTCTCAGCCCACGCTAAGGTAAAGAAACACCTTCTGAGAGGACCAACATAATACAAAATCTCTCACAGAGTCTCTGTATTCCTCAAGACTTCTAAGACACAGGAGAACTTGACAGAGTGCGAATACGTTGCTGGTGGGTCTGTTTTTGATGTTTGGCTGTGAGGGATGTACTAGTGGGGGATCTATATAAGCTGTAATTTCATGAACTGAGAGCTTTATTTCTGCAGGCCTCTAAACCGGGACAGTTGGGTAGCCTGATGTTTTGTAATACTGTTTTACTTAATTAAAGTATTCCTGTGGGCTGGGTGGAAAGATGTGTTACCCTTTGACTACCAAATGATTAAAAGAGACATCAGTAGTGTACATGACTCCTTCCTCAGACTCCATCAGAACCAGAGCCTCTTTAGTTCCCCTGGAAGAGAATTAGCATACTTCTTATTGAAATGTTTTTGGGGTTTGGGATTAGTTTTTTTGGCTTTGTAGGTGTGGGTTTTTTTTTTTTTTTTTTTTTGTGGTGTGTGTGGGTTTTTTTTCTCTCATATCCAGCTGCATCAATTTCCTGATTACAGGAATTAAATTGTTTAGTTATCTGTAATGTGCATAGACTTCTGTGAAGCTTTGCAAAGGAACCTTTGCTGTTAGGCTAAGAATGGTTTATTGTAGCACCTGCAGTTTCTGTAATCCTGAGTTGTTAAAGAACTGAACAACTTTTCCTCCTTTTTAGCATGAGAAATACTTCTCATGATCTTACTCATGAAAAGATTGCATTGGGGTCCTCTCATAAGATTTCCTGGGTTTCTGCCATTGGAGGAGGGAGTCCATAAGCAGCAGCATCTGGCAGAACATCTGCATCAAGTCCCTGCTGACATCCCGAGATCTGTCTGCTCAGGCTCACTCCTCCCTTCATACAGAACTTGACACATCGTGTACCCCACTGCCAGACAACCTCAGCAAATATTTCTCTCTCTAAGGGAGGCTGTGTCAGTTTTTCAGTGTGTTCATCCTGTGTCACCTCACTGCTCACCTGATGGAAGACTACTCAGACTCCTTTCAAAGTGCTTAGGCTCTCTGGAAGGAACCTGATGAAGAACCTTGATCTGAGCAAGCTAGAAAGCCTGATCTAGGTGCAAAGATCAAATCTAGCCTTTTCCAGACCAATGACCAAGGAGTTTTAATTCTTTACAAATGACAGGAAAACTAAGTAAGTAAGATAAATGTCAGTGAGTGAATGTGACAAGATCTGCTCCTCAAGGCTTTGCAAGGAAGCAGCAAGGAACTGCTGAAGGTCCCCAAGCCAGCTCTGTAGCTGTTTGGTTGAAATCCAGTTATATTTTTTTTCTGTCATTCTACATCACTTTGAGTTATACATCATTGTAAATATCCTCGGTAGACTCTTTCAAAGCAATTGAGTAACTCAATGTTTAACAAAGATACATTAATTTTTATGTTTAAGTTCTGGGAAATACAAGATCATTTTTCACTTTAAGTTGCCAATGGCGATCCTTAAACTAGTGGTGAAATAGGGGGAATAATAGCTTTGTGGAAATTTTTCCAGAGATCTGTACTGTAAGGAATGGTGGATCAATGAAATTTCCTATCTGTATTTGTATTATCTTTCAAACTGAACATGTTTCATGCCTATGCACAACTTCCATGCCGCAGGAACAATTCTTATATCCAAATGCCCTTGCTCGCGGGGAACGTTTCTTCTTTTTTCTATCTGTAAAGACATATAAAACAGAATCTATCTTTTTCTGTAGATAGGAATTAATTTAGTAAGAGACATCTCTTCTGTGTATAGGAGCCTAATATAGTGTAGAAGAAACACTTGCCACTGTGGGTTTGAGGGTGCTATATTCACAAGCAAAGTGGGCTGTCTCAGATGTGCTGCCTCTCCATCACCCTTAACACTGATATAAGCCCAGTCACAGCCGTGTGTACACGAGAGGTTGAATAGTGCATGGGAACACTCTTCTTGAGCATTCATTTTAGTCCTTTCATTTGTCCTTCAGGCATTTCCCACTCCATTCTGGTATCAACTTGAAAATTTCTGAGACAGAAGGTTAAACCCACCTGACAAGGAAAAATTTCAAAACCATTGCTCTTGTTGGAGTCATATATCTGATATTCCTGTGGAGAATTTTCAAAATTTCGTCATCGCTGTCTTCAGGAAAAGTCATACATATTACAACTAATTCTTATTTTGAGGTAACCCTTAACCAAAGGGATGTAATTACCATTTCGTAACATTTCAGATGAGAAGCTATATTTGAATGAACTGCATCACTGAAAAATAAAGGCCACTCTTCTATTAATTAAAGGCAGATGATGATCAGTTTATGAGAAAATGAAAAATTCAGATGTATTCTCATGAATAACACAGTCATGTTTAAAACCTATTTTAATGTGAACAGAGAAGCCTCCATGTATAAGTGCATGAACTGTCAAATATAATTCACAAGAACAGGCTGCTCTTCAAATCTATACAGTGTACTGAGAGAATGCCTCCACATATATTGCCTAACTTTAAATTAATTAGTGGCTTTGGTAATGATCTAAAAAAGCCACTCTTTTCTATTTCGTGCATCCTGTTATTTCTGGAGCAGCAGAGACAGAGTGGAACAAAGGCTGAGTACTGCCTGAGAAGAGCAGTTCAAGAAAGGCTATGATTAATGAACAGATAAACATAAACATGGTCACCTGCAGTCAGGAGCTCTTTAGGGCAGCAAAAACCCAGCATACTGTTGTTGAAACAGCCCTGCCTTAAGTAGACAAGCATAGTACCTTAGCTCATCTTAAGCCGAAGGAAGTCATCAAAAGGGAAATAGGGAAAAACCTGAGGTTCACCATGCTTGTGGCTTCAAAAGTTCCTTTTGGCAGGTTTCTTGCCCCGAATTCATAATTTGCTGTCCTCACCAAAACAGAAAAAGTTTAACTACATTACACAATAATAGTGACTTGAGACCTCTTCAGCTTCAGCCAGGTGAGAGCAGGGGAGTTGGCAGGTCACCCCCCAGCCCCTCCTTGCAAAAGGATAAGGCAGAAGGCCTCATACTACCAAAGAGCAGGAGACATGAGCGTGGCATTCCTTGACTGCATAGGAGTCCCACAGGCAGTAAACAAAACAAATATGCTGAACAGTTTCAAAAGGAAAACAAAAGACAATTTTTTGGCACCCTCCTAAGAACCTAATAAACAAAAGTGAAAAGGTTGAATATTTCAGCTTCTATTTACTTGTGGTAACAAATCAGGCACCAGTAATGGTAGGAGACTCACCCTGCAGGTTAAGCTCTGCTCTATTCTTTTTGTAGCCTGTCCAAAGCAATCCAGGACTGCAGTCCTACTCTAAACACCAGCAGCTCCCCACTGAGACAGAGAGATGCTTTAGGAGTGCAGAATCAGCAAAAGGGCTCCCCTGCCATTTCCCTCCACATCCCTCCTCTCTGCTAAAAGTCTCATAGGAGAAGGTGCCTCTAGAGAAATGTGGACATTGCTCACAGCATGTAATGTATCAGAACATTTACATTTAACTCTGTAACAGACACACAAAGCTACACTAGCTTGACATAATGTGACTTCTTTTACACATGAAGGCAGCAGCAACTACTCTGACTTATGCTTTGTGTAAACCCCCAAACCCTGTTTCTTTCTTACTTAAATAAAAGACCCACTGGTCTAAGAAGAAGCTGCTTTGCTGCAGACACCTTCATCTCCTCGTGGCCCTTTTATCATCCTACTTAAAAAAAGAAGTCATGGTAGCTCTGACTTGATATCAGACTTAGCTCTTCTTGAGCAACATAATGAGCTGTGAGGTGGTTGGCTCCTGGAAGAACTGGCCATTTTGCTTCATTTTTCTTCCAGTCTTGTTTCTGGAAGAAGTGTGATACAACAATGACATCTGTTTGTCACCAAACTCCAAACTCCACACTCACCTTCTGTGGCTGCACTGTTTTAAATTTCTACAATATCTTTGTGAAATGGCAAAAAGAGTACTAAAGATCTTTATGTTGCTCAGTTTTTCCATGGTTCAGCAAAACGAAGCTCTTTGTAGCGCAATATTTGTAACTGACGTGGACATACACCTTTCAGGGAGAGTTTGGGCAGGGCATGAACTGTGGTCCAGGGGAAACAGCTCTTCTATGCTGTTCATAGCTATTGAGAAAAAGACAACAGAATCAAGCCTGTTGATTGACTAGTCAGGTATTTATTTGTTTTTAACATGCAAAACCGGTACAACAATCACAGAAGGTAGAAAAAATGTAGCACTGATAAAAGTATTCATGCAGAATGAGTATTGTACTTGAACTATCCTCCACAATCATCAGTTAGTCTGTCCCAATATTTATAGTTCATCATTACAACTGCCAAAACTGGCAACCACCAGGATTGTTGTCTC
This sequence comes from Phainopepla nitens, assembly GCA_013400175.1. Taxonomy (NCBI): domain Eukaryota; kingdom Metazoa; phylum Chordata; class Aves; order Passeriformes; family Bombycillidae; genus Phainopepla; species Phainopepla nitens. Next base: position 559,898 of record VXBQ01012254.1, read on the forward strand.
AATTAAGGACAGTAAACAGATTGTCCCATTTTTTTTTGATGAAAAAATCTAAAATGTAATACTTCACAGTTTAACATGTTTATTCATTTAAACGAGCTAAAAAATAGTGGTGTGACATCTGCTTGAGAGACACTGGTACCTAACATTTTGGCTGTCTCCCCACTAATTTGATTGTGATTAAGGGGGGATAAAGGGATGAGTAGAGGATTCTGTCAATTAAATGAATTGATGAACTGCAAAAAAATATTTTTTCACTCTAGGAAATGTGTAGAAAGAAATACATCTACAAAAATGCATTACAGCAAACTAAGAGGATGACAGGGAAAAGTACTGCAAAGTATCTCCGCTGGCTCTTTCAGGGAAAAATATCGTAAGCATAAGATCACAGATAATCTTTGCCAATTTATTCATCTCAAGGCTTCACTTCCCAAAGTGCAGGCATAATCCGCTATAAAATCTTTTAGGATGCAGTTCCAACATCACATTTCTGCTGTCTTATTGATGTGCCATATTGTTATTTTCTTAGTCATAAGCACCACTAATTACTATGCTACTGTAAGTAGAACTTGAAATGTGATCAAGATCTGCAGAATCTTTTTTGCTGGCACTTTAACTTGCCTACTCTGCTTTTCAAGTACAGCTCTCTACAGAGAATCATCCTGAATGCATTTGACCTTCACCAACTGGCTCAGTTGTGCCTTACAGGGACAATCCCTTATCAATCATCACTCTTCTGGGACCTCCTAGTAGCCTCTTCCTTCTGATAATGGCAGGATTCAAAACTTAGTCCTAAGTCAGCAGATGAACCGCTTCCATGGTAGCAACTTTCAAGGAAGACGCATGAACAGTTTTGTAGGGCTTTCATTGTGCTTTCCTTTAGTAGATTTGTTCAAAACCTATGTTTTCAAATAAAACTTTTAGGTCAGCTGCTCTAGAGAACACCTAAGTAAACAGATGAGTTTGCTCGTGTTGTAGCTACCTGCAGTTATATGCTGCAGCACAATTCTGAATCACATGATGCCTGCACGGTATGCAACGGTGAACTTTACAGCATTCTTCAAGAAAAGTTTACATGTATCTCTAGGGCCTATTTAGGGAAATGCTTAACATACCTCCTAAGCTTCCAGTAAAATATGTTTATGGACTCTAGGTATTAGAGCTAGAGCCTTTCCTTGGCAATGTTCACTGGAAGAACTAGTTAAAATACTAAACTGAGGCTTCTGCCCTGAGATAGTCTACATGCTAGAATCAAAGAGAAAAGGAAAACCACCTAGGAAGATTTACTGAGCAAAATCACTGCTGGAAAACTGTTACGCCTTCCTAGCCAGAGATTCTTCCAGACAGGACATCTGCTCCCACCCACAGCACAAGGACTCAGTATAGGCATCTCTTCCACAACCTCTGTTAGAAAGAAATGCAGTTTACTCCAGGAGAAGAGGGCAACTACTGATGTCTACCTTTTCCGTCAGGTGAATATCTTTGAAAAAATTCATTAAGCCAGGTTTGCCATGTAAATTATTTGATCAGCAATCCTTCTCTGAAACAAGCATATAAAATTACTAATTTTATAATTTAAAAAAGTCTTGTATGACTGAAGTGATAGAGATGCATGGATCAACTCCAGAAAGAGATCTGATCTATTAGTATTGGGTAGGATGCCAAAGGAAGTTCTCTACATTGCCTTTTAAGCATTCATAGGAAACTTTTAGTTTTAATGCGTTTAGCGGCTAGAACTGCCTAAAGTAATCCAGATATTCTAAAACTGACATCAGTGCTTACTTTTGAACATTGTGCTGTTTAGATTGCTTTAATGTCCTTTCAAATGTATACATAATTCAATGTGTTCAACATTAATAGGAGAAACAAAATAGAAAAAAATCATTTATTAATAAAATAGACACTAAGCAACTCATACAAAGATAGATGGTCCAAAATCCAAAAGGCATATTTCAATCTCCAATATAATTAAGGGCAAAATAAGCCACATGTCCCATTAGGAATTATTGTACTGATAAGAGAAGAAGTGCATTTGCTGTAATATTTACCATGTATTTCTACATACACTGAACAGAAGTCTACCCGCTCTAAGCAAAAAGAAATTTTCCTGTGACATGAGAATATCTTTCTAGTATCTGAAGGGAGCCTACAAAAAAGACAGACTTTTTACAAGAACATGTGGAGACAGCACAAGAGGGAGTTGATTCATACTAAAAGGGAGTAAGTTTAGATTAGAAATTAAGAAAACATCATATATTGTGAGGCTGGTGAGACACTGGTACAGGTTGCCCAGGGAAGCTGTGGATGCCCCATCCCTGAAGGTGTTTGAGACCATGAGAGGGCTTTAAGCAATATGCCCTAATAAAAGGTGTCTCTGCCCACAGCAGAGGTTTTGGAACTAGATGATCTTTTGCATCCCTTCTAACCCAAACCATTCAATGATTTCATGATTCTATGATCTTTCATGCAAATAAAAAGACCTAACCCAAACAAGCCAATAGACAAACTGCAAACTGTGGGCAATATGGACTCATAAGCCACACATTGGGGAAGCTGATAGAATCACATATATATATATGCACTTCAGATTTGTTCTGATTCATAGTTATGGGAAATGGAATATTCCTGTTCCAGGAACAAATCTGACAGTAAGAATTGCTTGCTTTTTAATGCAAGAGCAGGTTATGAAATGTTCTGCATGAAGGGAGTAACTACACATCTTTCTCAGACCAGATATATCCCAGAGAGCTATATGCTGACATTAAGGAAGCAATCCTGCCAGCATGTTACAGAACATGAAAACTGCTAATGTAAAGTAACAGGAGAGGTCTGCAGCTTCTGTGACATGTGGCTGGGTGCTGGTGAAGTAAAAGGCATGTCACATCCAAGGAGACAGCTTGTGATATGCTTTTCCCTCCACTGGAAGTTGGGCCATGAGTCAGATAATGCTTCACCATAAATTCAACATGTTGCGAGGTGTTTGGTCATGTGTGTGACTAGTAGTGGACTATAAGTCAAATGCATGCATAAATGTTAGGAGTTTCTGTCTGTAACAGTCAGAATTAGAAAATGAGATATATTTGCATATATATGTTTCTCTTTCATATATTTTTTGGAAGACTGTTGTACTCTGAATTTCCAGAGGAGTTGTTTTATGTGGCATAAAGTGAACAAAGACTATTGACACATATGAAGTGGATCCTTAGAGACTCATAATGTATATGGTCATAGTTACTGTATGTTTTAAAAATTAACTGTATTGATCCAAGTTTCTTAAGTGGTGATAATGGGACTGTGTCAATTAAAAAGAAATATATTTTCCATTATAATATTTGCTGTGATTTGTATCCCTTTGTCTTCAAAATCACTATAAGAAATCTTAGTCAGGCATCTCAGGAACAAGACAGTAAATATCTCAGCTGCAATTAAACCTAACATTCAGCTCTGAAATTTATGTCAAAGGCAAAACTAAGCTAGTTCACTAACTTCAGAATTACAAAAACGTTTCTGAAAGTCAGTCTGCCTAAATTTCCTTGCCACATTCAGCACCAATGGCTCTATGTGTTCTTGATATCAAACTGAATTGGAACTGAATCTCAGAGAAAGACTGACCATATTTTTAAGAGGATCAAATCTGAGTCTTTACATGCACAAGCTCAGTTACACGCCAAACTCAAAGCAGAACAGGATAAAGCCAGAATTTTAAAGCTCCCTGCAGCTGCTCTGACACACCAAACTCTTCAAGTGGCTTTTGGCTATCAGAAGGAACAAAAATGCTATCTACAGTGCTTAATTTGAAAGGTATTTTGTAAGAACTGAAGGATGTAATGGAGCCAAGATTTACCAGTTGTTAGCATGCCAGGAAAAAAAAGTGTTTTCTTATTACTTACAGTCTTTCACATTAGTTTGATCATTAAAATGACTGTAAAGCTGGAAAGGAATGTTTTTATACAACATGCCCCTAACAGGTAGAGCAAGTTGATACCAAAACCATCAGGAAGAGCATAATTAGAATACAATTTTGACTTTATATTAATAGCAGACCAATACACTAATTAAAACCAACACCGACTAAAATTTCTATTTACACTACTTCAGACAGCACAGGAGGCAAAGAACTGTGTTTCAGAAGCATATGCGAATGTTAGAGCTTCTGTCATCCAGGTGCCATTTCTAACAGAACACATGTGTGCTGAACAGTTGGCAAAAGAATGAAAAAGATTACTGCAGATATATGGGCACACAGAATCTGGAATGACGGAAAATTAAGTCCATATAGAAGGTGACAGACTGCTTGTAAGAAGACATTTTTTTTCCTACAGTTTCTTCCATCTTCATGCATGTGCACACATGCACAAGAAAGATCAAAAGGGAGAGAAAGGATGAGGGGGTTTTGATATATTTTAAACACAAATGAAGAAAAGGCTTTTTATTTGGTATTTCTGCTTTCTTTTCAGAAAGGAACAGGAAACTAATTTGGTTATTAGGAAGCTCTGATTTGTAAGTTTGGTCAAGGCAGACACTCCTCCTGTGAAGTCAACATCAATACCCATGATAATAGTAGCACCTGTCTTTTGACATCAAAGTTCTCTGCCTGAGAAAAAATTAATGTAAACAATAAACTTCATGTATTGTAGTGTTGCTCCTGGCTTTGGTATTAAACAAATACACTTGGCCAGGCATAAGTGCTCTTACTCTGGAGACCTGGAATGTGACTGATGTATTGCAAAACTTTCTTATGAATTTGGACTGCAAGAAATGGCATCATTTACTGTCTTACAGTGAAGGGACTGTGTGTTCCTATGTAGTCTTGTTGAAGCTGAAGAAATCCTGATGATAAGATTCATTGCATCTGCTAGTTTTCATCTGGATCCAGATCAAGGTCAACTTCATTGGAAACATTAAGATAAAAAAAAGCATAGAAAGCCAACAAAAATACCAGTATAGCTGCAAGGACAAGGGCAACTTCCTGTAGAAATAAAACAAAAAAAAAACCTGTTAGAAATAATACCATATTTTTGGATTAATCAGGAATAAATATTATTTCCCTTCTACAGTGCACATCAAAATAATATCAGACAAGTATAACTGCATAAGGCATTGATGCTTTAATGATTTCTTTACTGCGGTTACCATTTCAAATGCTGTTGAATCCATTCCCTTAATAAAGACTTTGGTGAGTCTGATATACCATCAGAAAGAGGATATATAGCTTAAAAATCTTTAGTCTTACCTAGAAATAGGAGCTTTATATCTTTTTATTATCCCATTCCTTCTTTTTTTAAAAGAAAAGACAGAATTCACAAACCACAGTTTTGAACACAAATTTAAGTTATGAATTTACACTGTGAATTTTGATGTTTTCTAGCAATATGTTACTGCTTTTTGCCAACAAATTTGTAATTTTTTAATGAAGCAAACACAGTATGGTGGAAGTCAATGAAAATTGCTACCTCTACCTCCCAACCTCCTGGCATGCAGTACAATATGGAACTACAAACTCCTTCAGAATTGGATGAAACTTTTCTTTCTTCCACTCTGCAATAAGGCAAAAAGCACAACAATTTGCACTTGCACTTGCCTCTCTTCCCACAAAATATTGCAACTTGCTGCATCTTCCTTAATTAACATAAAAGAGACTTCCAAAGTATACATGTTTTATGGCAGCTTTCAGAAGCAGAAAAATGTTTTTATACTACACATTATACTCATTATGTGACTGCATATCAACTTAAGGCTGGACTTAGTAAAAATATAATTATAGAACAATCATCCTCTTTATATTTCTTTTATTTCCTATACTTATTTCCTTTTTATTTCTTTCAAAGACACTGTATTTCACATTTTTAAGTTTTCATTTTTCTGTAAGGCAGAGTACACTTCCTATTCTCATTTCCTGACTCGCATTTTGCTAGACAATGAAAGATGAAAGATAAATTTGAGAAAAATCCTTATAGCCCTTCAGCTCACAGAAAGTATGACTCTATAGCTAACAACATCTACTGCTTGACTCCTGATCATCATGATGAATTTTTAAAACTGTGCACTCAAGATACTCCAAAGTTTAGTTTGTACCTCCAAACCCCACTCTCCCTCTAAGGAAAGAAGCAAAACTTCCCCTCCAATTCTCAGCTTCATGTTAAGCTATAAAACAATTACATCAGAACAATCCCAATAAGTGAGAGAAGAGAAAAAGTTCAGTGATTTTGTAACAACTGATCTGAATTGGTACAGATGATGTCACATCAAACCTATTCTGTCAGTGGGACTGAAAGGAGATGCCTACACTGAACCAAGACAACAAGACACCCTTCGTTATCCAAGGAGAGAATCTGTCTGTCTTTGGTGTAAGATTCATTGTGTCCTCTAGGAAAGGCCAGGTGAATTCTTCCCAAAAGTGACCATTTCTCCCCTTAACACTAGAAGAGAGTGCAGGTGGTACCTCTTGTGTGCACTGTGGGATTAATCCCACCCAGCATTTCTAGGCTGGTGGTGGCCTTGTGAGTAGCATTGTGTCCACTGACATGAAGGAGTTAAAGCTGTGCATTTCATTTTTTAAAGTCTAGCCCATAATCTGGCATTCTTCTATGGAACAGCATTTAATTTGCATTTACATGAATGCATTATATAGTTTATCAGAATGTTGGATCAATAATTCAACATATGCCATCTAATAAATTTTGAAATACTACTGCCTAGTTGGCCTATGTTCTATAGGAGCATATTCTTTATTCTATAGAAACCTTTGTTTTATATTTTATATGGATGATTGAGATTTACTTTAAATTTGTTTTACCACATTAAAATTGCTCCTGCAAATTTGCTGAGGCTTTTGGCTACAGATTTCAACTACATTTTCCTCTGAGAATTGTACCATCCTCTGAACTTCATCCTCCTGATTTCATGATTTGATTTTTTAAAAAGGTACATCTAATTCACTCATATATTAAAGGAAAGTGATTTTTGCTTTGTTGCAGTTGCAACACGTCAGTATCTCACAAAAGGGCATGGCAGCATCAGACAGGTTTCATTTATTTCCTTGTATCCACAGCTGTGCTCCCAGACCCATCTGGCCACACAGCTACTAATCTTAAGAGGATGTAATAAACAAGTGACATACAACTGCAGGCTCCATCTGCTCAGGAGAGTGGACAACAAAACCATACAATGCAGGCACCGTTCACACTTGACACAGAGAGCAAATTAATTCCAGTATTAAAAAGTTTTTCCCTTGTTTGGATGCCACAGTTCCCACACTTTCTGCTTTACAACAGGCTTACCTTTCCCTTCCCCTCTCCCCAGTCTCCCTTATGAAATGCTGTGGGTAGCAGCAGCAAACTTTTCAGGAACCTTTGCACTAAAGATGTTTCAAAGGAAGTGGAATTGGGAAAATCTTGAGTTTTATTCTCAGGCTGCCCAGTAACTCCTTGACAGAAACAGTTCTTTAACTCCTCTGCCTAAGTTTCACAATGCATAACACTGTGATAACAATACTATTTTCCTTGCACAGCCATTAAGAACTGGGTGGCTGGATCAGTATTTATTATCTCTGGGAATGAAAAGTCTTGCTAAAACTCCAGGTTTATGAAAGAACCTTAGTTTTGAGTTATTCAAAAAGGCAGAGTAACAAAAATCTAAAATAAATGGCTTTACAAAGGACATTGGCTCTCAGCTGGGGATATGCAGTCTCTTAAGAATTGCATCCAGTTTATGGACCTTTATAAAAATAAATTTTGCAAGGTAAATAGCAAATGAGATGCTACACCACTGTACTGTATTTGCAACAACAGATATGTATTGTCATTTTAATTTGTTTTGTACTTTTCAGGCTTTGCTTTTTGTATTTTAAGCCATGCATAGAAATGAAATGTTAAAATACTCCCCACTTGGCATATAGAGCTCCCTTTCTCTTGCACTTTATGGATCATCCCCATCATCCTCTGCAAAATCCATTTGCTCAAAGGATTTCACCATGAATAATTAAAGAATAGAGAAAAAGTCCTATAGAAATAAACTTAAAATGATCAGAGGGTTTTTTCTCCTTTTTTTTTTCTTTTATACCATGGTACAGAACACTAAGAAACAACATTCCTACTCTCAAATCCCAAAGTACAGTCATAGAAGCCTTTAAAAAGGAATAGAATTTTCTATTTTATTCTCTTACATGTAGAATAACATATGTAGAACCCTACTGATTTCAGTTTGGTTAAGTTTTCCAGAAACTTTTCATAAAGGAAACGCATACCATTACAGCACAATGTAGATTTAATTCTCCTATCATTTTTTGTCAGTTTTATGTCTCTCATGCCAAACTACTTGGATTACGTCCTCAAATTCACCCTGATGGAGCAAGTGGCAGAGCTGCGATCTAAATAAGATTAATCAGGAGAGGGGGTGAGGAAAAAATATTAGCTATAATAACACAAATCTGGACACTGTGTATGGCAGAACCATATCCTACACATATAGAGAAATATCATCATTCCAAGAAATGTCAGGGGGATTTTACATGTTTTTTAATTGTCCTTCAACTGGAATCATACCTTTTTTACCTGAAACCTGCTTAAAACTAAGTGAAAGAGTACCACAAATTGCTCTCTTTGAAATGCTGAACTCTCCCTAGCTCTTTCTGAAAAGAGATGAAAAGTAAATCGTGCTGACCAAGGATATCTGTAAAAATAAATATGTAGGAACTGACAATCTTTTTATCTCACATAGTTTTTAACTGAAGAGTTTAGGTGGAAATTCACTGTGACCATGTTTTAGAGTTTCAACAAAATCATATTTATAAATAAATGTTTACTTCCTTAATGCAGGACATTCTCTATAGCTGACAGAAGGCAACAAAAGTAATTTATGAACTTTTTATCCACACTTTCTAGGCTCTAATTTTTTTACTGTGAAAATTTCAGATGGAAGAAAGATCACTGTTGTCTCAAATAATGAGAACAAGGCACTATTAGAGAGTCATCGAAAACACCTGGCTGTGTGGCTACAAATCAACAGGACTCATTTTAAAACAGCTAAATGCAAAATAATATATACAGGTATCAAAGACGCAGACAGTACCTATAAAGTGGAATACTCTGCCTTGAAAAACTGTGACTCTAAGAAGGTCTTTGGATTTCATGGGTAACTATTCTGTGTGATTTCTGGATGTGCAAAGGTGGGGGGATTTCCAGCAGGGAGATGACCAGTATTTATTTTATCATAGAGAAGAATGAGAGGTAGTTTGGTTACAGCATATAATTATATACACCTGTATTTAAGTAAAGCATTTCACAGTGTGGGGTCCTTTTATCCTGTTTACAAGAAACTTTCAAGGCCCAGCTGCAGTAAGATAAGTTCAGCCTTGAACTAAGATGCCATTTTCTAGGAGCAAGAATGACTGAACATTCTTCAGGAAAATATGGACTTCCATACTTGTGAGTCTTTTATCATCTGATCTCTCTCAAAATTGCACATTTTTATTTAGCTATTGGAAAGAATACTTCAGCTTGGACTTTTGTGAAAAGAAGGACCTGGATGCCAGGAGTCAGCAAACTCAGCTCTCCTAGCTGCTCCTCTCCTTCAGGGCCCTAGGAAAACTTAGATTATTTCCATGGTCAGTGCTACATTCTGAACCCCTGTAGTATCAGGTTATCAAAAGTAATAGCACCCTATGTTTAACTGCTCAGACTTTTTTATACAGCATCAAAAGTTCTCTCATGTTGACATTTTCCTCCAATTGTATTGACTTAATTTCTAGGATTTGAGGTTTTGCAGTTGTTGATTATTCTTTGAAGTGCTACAGACTGGTCCTAAGTAGAGACATAAGAAGGCTTGAGAAAGATGGGCTACTGCTCCAAGCTGGTACAGAAAATCCTCCTAATATTTTGCTTGGTGCATCTTCACATCTCAAACCACTGTGATTACAACACTTATGTGTTCAGGTCAGGCAAGGGTCTGATTTTGTTCTTCTCTGTGTACGTGCTGTTTCCCCTCTCTTCCATTTCAAGGTCAGAGATCAAAGCCTGACTACAGGGATAACTGGAAATATCACACTCTATTCACTGGTGGCACATTAAGCTGCTCTGCATTTTGTGAGACACAAAAGTTGGTTTGAAGACCCAGTATTTTGGCAATTCCAAAGTGCTTGGACTTTGCAGAAAGTATTTGGATGAAATTTTATGATCTGTAACATAGAGAAGTGCAGATCAAATGATCTAACAGACTCTTGTGGCCTTAATATCTACAAAGCTATGAAACTGTATCTTGCCAAATGTAGTCCACTAACTTAGCAGATTATGAACAGCATGAAATCGGAGAATATCCTTTGCTAAAGGATATACTAGGAATGTCTTGTTATCTATTCCTATCTAACTTGTTCCAGATGAGATAAACTCTCCATAGTGAAGTATCTAACTACACAACAGATTAAGCAGATATGCAAAAGAATGACAGACATTCTACCTAAGTAAGCTCTCACTTTGTTTAGGAAACATTTTTTCCTTAACTGAATCAATGTACTGTGTTGCTAATAATGTACTGTGTTCTCTGTGGAACAATATTCTGCAGTCAATAATGTCTTTGCAAGTACTTTGCAAATACTACTGTTAAGATTTGTGCCTACCTTTCAAGAAGAGAGAAAACTTCATCACTTGTCCCATGGACCACTGATTTGTTCTCGCAATCTGTGAAAAAAAATCTCTCCCCAAGAACTCCCATAACTTTCAGTCTGACTCCAAACTCTCTCTCAAACTCCAGCTAGCTGGGGGCCAAGCTTCTACACTTCTCAAACCATTTTCTGCTTGTCACCACCCTGCTAGCATGTTTTCCTCATTCACTGAGAGCAGAGCTAGCACCAGTGGTGGAAAGGCCTTCCTGCTCTACTTGGTAAGGATGAACAGCTGGGCTTCCACCAGCACAAACCCCATGTGAGGGGCAAACAAAATGACCCAGAGAAAGCGCAGAGGCTCCCTTTTTGGTACTGCTACAAAGAATTTTGTCTTATCCAAACACCAGGAGACATACAGCATACTGCTTTCTCTTGGAGCGGTTTCTCAAGACAGGGTCCTGCTTTCCAAGAGACACAATGTATTTTGGCACTGTCTACATTAGTGTCCCATATGCAAACAGAGCTAGTACAATAGCTCTGCTACAATATTTAATCTTTAAACATGTTTAAAGAGCAAATACGACACACCAAGTACTAGCATGGTCACCCTGCTTGAACTAACTTTGGATAGTTATTAGTGCTCAGCTGCTTCTCTGACATTATCAACACAGATAAAAATCCCTCACTGGGGAAATTAAAAAGTACTAAATGCCAGGGACTGAAAGAAACTTTGTTACTTTAAACCTTGCATTAAAATGACAAGGCAATCAAAGTTTGACAAGACAAGCTAATTAGCATGCCAGCAATGAAATGTGAAGAATCTCCAGGGGATTGATTCTGAAAAGTTTTATGTCATTTATAGGGCCTTTTTTTAAGCTAATGTTGCCAGCTCTCATGGTGAAATACACAACAGCAGAATTTCATTATCCTCATAGAAATTAAGGACTACAATCCCTTCAACTATTTTCTAGTCCCCTTGTTTAGTGCCCTAAATATTACACTAAGTCTTAGTTTACAGCCAGGCATGTAAGTTCTTCAGGACACTAATGCAAAACAACCCTACAGTTATCAATGACATAAAACCCCCTATTGTTTTAAGTGTTTATGGTGCTTATTGTGTTAGCTTATTGGGTGTATATACTTCACAAAACTACAAACACATTCCCCTTTCCCAGAGAGTTTATACTTTTACATTTATCCTTCCTCTATAATATTTTTTAGCTCCTTTCTACTTAGCTTTTTTTCACAAAAGGTTAATTTATTTTTAAATGCTGCATACTGCATCATGTACTGAATAGATAAGTATATAAACAAATAAAATACATTCCAAATACATGTGTGTGTCTGTTTTCTTCTCAAAGATTTACAAGAACTTTGGACATTTCTATTTAAAGTGCCTACTTACTACATTGCATTGTAGTTATATCAATTTATTTTTCTGTCAGCACAGATTGAAGTTAATCAACTGCTACAGCACAGAATTAGGGCCTACATAATAAAAAAGGACTAAAATCCCAGCCTTTGGAAGGTGAATCATGTTGCTTATTACCATTACTCATCCCAAGGAAAAGGAGGAGTTCTTAAGAGACAGAGGGGAGTGGAAATGGGTTCCCCTCCTGACCTACCTCACCTCTCCAGGTGCCCTTAAACAAGAGATATGAGGCCCTGGAATCTGAAGACCGGGGAGATGAGAATGTGGATGAAGATCCATCCAGGTTGAGAAGTTGCCTAGGGCAGGGCGACCTACCCCCTGCATCATCAAAACCTCTTCGACCAAGAAAAAAATAAGGGTAGTAGTCATTGGTGACTCCCTTCTGAGAGGAATGGAGGGCCCAGTATGCCAACTGGACCCAGCCCATACGGAGGTATGTGAGCCTTGGGGAATCACCAAGAAACTTCCCAGCTCAGCATGGACCACTGACTGTTGCCCACTGGTTTTCCAGGTGGACACAAACCAAGTCCCTCAAAGACTAAGGATGATCAAGCAGGACCTCAGGGCCTTGGGACAACTGGTCAAGGGATCTGAAGAACAAATTGTGTTCTCTTCTGCCCTGCCAGCTGCCGTCATACTGATTATTTCAAAAATTAGCCAGAAAACAACAGAGGAGTATTTAGGATAGGTGCGCAGGGTGGATGTAAGAAGATGGCACTTGGACAGCTGGAGGATCTTAACACTGCACTGAGCAAAGCAAGCCGTGCTTGAGAGAGGGGTATAAGTTATGGAGCTCACAACTAAGCAGCCTCTCCAGGTGTAAGGAAGATTTCCCTGCAGACACTCCAGGAGCATCTACTGCCCATGGTGCAGTTCTGCTGCTGGAGGGATTGTGCAGGGTGAGGAGCTGCCACTGCGAGGTGGGAAGAGGTGCACCTTTACCCCGAGACATTAAATACACCTCACTTCCATGCTGAGCACTGTGGGGTCTGTCAGCAGAAGTGCAGAGTTTACTCTACAGAAATTGCCCATGTTCTGGTAGAAGTATTGTAACATTTACTTAGCCTGAGGTTGTTGCATTAAGCAGGCTCAGTGAGAAGGGTGCAATCAAAAGCCCTGTCTTCCTTCCCCTACAAGCAAATCCCTGAAGGGAAAGGTGCCCAACTTGCTTTCCTTTTTGCTTCAGCTCAGCTCTGTCAGCTTTTCCCAGCAATTTGGAAGCAAAACAAATTACTGTGATCTATTTGGGGATGATACAGGGGTTTTTTAAGGTCCAGAAGCACAAAAAAATATTACAGCCAGAAGAAAATATTTTAAAGATTTTTTTTTTCCTTATTAGTGCAGAAGCAGAACTGCAAACCCGAGACATCACGCAGCGCAACTAGCAGAACCCCAAAGACACACACACTCAGGACCTGGAGAGCATATGTGCACCTTGATGGCAAAAGTCCTTTCTTCACTAATGCTCAATTCTTCATTACATAAATGATTACACATATGCTTTCCCATTCACTCTCATTTTTAGGAAAGAATTACTTAAGAAAATAAAGAGATGAAACAGGTTTTGAAGGACCAAATCTCATACTCTTCTCACTTGTGAAAGACATGCAAAAAACATGTACATTTGAAAAGAATTAGGCTGTACACTAAGTCTCAAAGTAGAACATCACTTTTAAAAGGTCACGTCATTGAAAGAAAAATGAAAAGAAAAAGGAAAATTTAATAAGAAAGGAAGGAAAAGGAACTCAAAAGGTTAATAATCTATCCTTTAAACAGAAAAGGCAATCTACTTTTTCTCATTAAAACCTGACACACAGCACTAACTGAGGAGATTATGTTGTGAAAACATACTGCATCACACGGTAATGCTTGATCGAGATCAGCAATCAGGAGCAAAAAGAAAGCACTGTTTCGTGATTATAATAGCAAATTCTGGAAGACAACCAAATACATCATCTGGCAGCCTAACAGCTGTTACAGCTTGGTAGTAATACCTTGGCATTTGCTATAAGCTACAACTTGAAAAAATTGATTTCTCATCTGCCAGAAACAAGAACATGTTCTGCTTTTAACATTTCTGAAGTTTCTTTTAGTAGAATATCCAGATAATGGAACCACTTTTCTATTTTCTTCAGATTTTACTCTCACTGTTAAGTTAATAGTGTATCAGTTAAGATTAAAAAAATAGGTTTGAGGAAAGAATACTGGAGACAACATAAATAATGTGTGTTCAGATAGATCTTGTTTTGATGACACACTGGGTAGTAGATAACAGAAAACATTTCTAATTGTTCTCCTTGCTCATATTCACAGCTGTGATCAAAAGTAATTGTTATACTTCATACCTGCCTGAAAAGAGAACATTTTCAAAATAAAGTTTAGTATCTTTCCATATGTTTTGCTGTTAGTTAAGCCTTCTTTTTCCAAGTCAGAGGCAGTACACAAGGATGCAGACTGAGACAATAATGCTGAGAATTAGCAATACTTAACAAACCTAGACTTTAAATTACTACTGGTATAGGATGAGAAGAGGAACATGGGAAATGTTTATTGTAATTTGTCTAACTATACAAAATAGTTAAAGAATTTGTTCTGTGTGTAAACAGGCTCCCTAAATCATCAATTTTCTAAGCACACAGTACTTTAAACCTTCAAGTAAGCATGCATGATAACAAGGACATAGACTATGTAAAATCTTTCAGCACTTCAAATATTCAAGTCATTTTAGGGTTAAGTAAAAGCAGTTCATCATAAATATTTTAGATTCTAGCATTCTACTTAGATTTTGAAGTGTCATAAACAGTATTTCTCAGAAATCAATATTCACACAGTACACCTATGGGGAAAAGAAACAAACACAAAGGTGGTTTGAGCTATCAAAGAGGTCTCTACCTTTACGCCTAGTGCAGTTTTCTTGGCCTCTGCTTTTAATCTTGTAGCTCTTAACATAGGCCTGGTTTTCTTATAATCTTGTTTCCCTAGAGTAAAAAAAGCATATTCAATGAAAACAACTTAAAAATAATAAATAATATAAATATTAAATAATATAAAGAAGATGAATGAGAATTTATTTCAGTTGAAAAGTCAGATTTAACATATTAAAAACATCCCACAGTCCAGCATTTTAAGCAACAGCTACTCTTTAACACAGGCATTCAATCTGTGGAACAAGCATGCTTAATATGGACAGTGACAGAAACAAGATGTGACAATTCAGTGTAGAACCTGTTACTCCAGAGTGACATCAAAATAGATGTATGGATAGATATCCACCAGTACAATGTTTAATAAATGGCCTCATAGCAATCAGCAATTTATAGATTGCTGATTACTATGCAAATAAGTAGATTAAAGGTAGATTATGTTTTTCCCTCTCATTGGAATCAAAACAAGTTTTCATTAGAATTTTTCTTGGTTAGTCACCTCTAATGCACATATAAATGTGCAATATAAGACATTCTGGTGAATGTGAAGGTTCATAATTCTGAACTGGAACATTATTTGCAGGTATCAGAACTCAGAGATCAGTCTAAGTAAATGCTAGTAACACCATTGTGTGACACTACCTGCTTGTAGAAACACTTTATACAAAATCTTCTAGATTAACTTTCTAAAATTTACAGGGACTATCTCTTGCAGCCACAAAGAGTGCAGCCCAGGGCTTGATTACTGTGCCTCCATATGAACTGAGTTCAGAGGAGGACATGTAAGTATTCAGAAAGGGCAGAAATCATATAAATCATTTATCTCAACTTAATAACGAAGCATAAAACGCTTGATATCTCTCCGTGATATTTCTGCTGTCTGAAAGGCCGGTTAGTGTTGTATTATGAACTATCGACCATAGCTTTTTTAAGTTAACAGAAGTCAAGGTACAGATACAGTCACAAAAGGAGAAGAAAAACAAAAATCTGTAAAGAAACTGCTCAGTGGGATAGAAGCTCAGTATAATTGCTTTGGCTTTTTTAAGAAGTCCTTTTCATTTTTTCCCTCCTAATGTACATATCTTTTTTTGTTCTTCACGCCTAATTCCAAAGCTAAACTATAATGCTTAAAGCAGAGTGTCTGGCCTTTTTCAAATCACTAAGTTTACCTATGTCAACATTAGCTTTCATTACTGTTAGTCAAATAGTTTAATCTTTCCTCTAAAACTTGTCCAGTGTCCATTTGTCCAAGCAGATGTGATTTTACATTCATAATCAATAACAAAAACTTCTCATTTTATGGCTTGAAAAACCTTGAAAACTTGGGATATTATACTGTAGTGATGAAATTCTGAAATGTGAATGTCTTCTTCCAGTGATGCACTGGATTCATGGAAACACACTTCTGACTTTGTCTACTCCTTGTATCACCCTGCTCACACTCAAGACAAAAACTGTCTGTGTAGCATACCAAGAATGCTGAACTCGCATTACAATTTTGCTTTCATTATATAATCTCTCCTCACTCCTATGACTTATAGATTGTGAAGGTCTCCATACTATTCTTTGGTCAGATATTATTCATAAAAGACTTAAAATAACTTAAAAATACTCAAGAACAAATGGAAAAATAACTGAAAACATATGTATTAGGAATACAAAAAAGGCAGCATATATCCAAGAAAACTCAGAAGATAGAATGAAGAATGACAGAAAGATGACTTATGTCAGACGCTCCAACATATTCATCCAGTCAATACATCTTATTAGCAGGACAGGACCACTGCAGCATTATTTTTCAGAAGTCAGTAATATCTGATAATAGGATGCATCAGGAGTACAGTAATTTTTAAGAACAGCTGGGGAAAGACTTGCAGAAACCACAAAAATGGCTAAGTCATGAGATGAAAGCAGCCATAGAGAGGATGTGTTTCTTCTCCCTAATGTCTCACACTCATACTTTTGCCATGATATAGTTAAAAGATCTTTCAGACTTTCCATTACAAATGGCAGGAGTTTATTACTCATAAAATACACATCAGGCTGAAATTTGGCATAGACACACCCTAGCCTTGAATTTTTTGTTTGTTTGTTGGGAACTGACTTCCATAAGTGATGCAGCTGTTCTTACTTACTTGTGAACAAACTACAGAAACGTATCAATCTGAAATGTTTTAAGCATGAAAAATATCTTCGTTTAGAACTATATAACTGACAAGCGCTAAGTTCAATCTTGGTTCTCATAATTCAGGTTTGCTGCTCTTCCATCAGGGGTAAACGAAACAAGACAGTCAGAGATTTCCCTTCCAGTGATGCAACAGTATTACATAAAGAAAACTAGAAAGCTGGGTAAGGTCCATTAGGAATGGGACACAAGTCAGCTAGTAAAACCCACCTCCCTTTCCTCCCACTGCCCATTCTCCCTCCTCTTCTCCACAGCTCAAGAGTGAAGGTGACACAAGCAGGGGTAAATATTGCATAGAAGACCCAGTCTGGGAAATACATGTATGGACAGAACCACATTTATTCACCCAAATGAGAAAGCTTATTGGTGCTCTTTCCCTTGGTTTCCGGCACCCTGTTACTCTTTTTTTTCCAGTATCATGGCTACAGCTAGACTGGATTCTACTTATCTAGAGAATACTTCCAGATTTATATTAAGTCTGATATGAACAACTAACCCTCCTATAACAAACAGGCTATTTCAGTGATGACTCTAGAACTGGTAGTTCTCCAAATCCATGCACCTGCCCTTAATTTACCACTCTCCTTGCTAAATGTAATAGCCAAAAGGAAAAAAATACAGTAGGAAAACAGTCTGAGTCCACCAAGTGCAAAAGTTTAAAAAGGGCATCTGTGGACTTCTTTGTAATGAAAACCAGATTCAGCAATAGTACTAAAAGACTCTTAAAACATGTGAACTTTCTGAGGCCTTGGGAAAGACATCTGCACTACAGGACTATAAAGAACAACGAAATGCAAAGCTCCTGCCACGTGAATACTGATCATTACCACCTGGAAAACAAGGAGAAAAAAAGTAATACAGGCTCCCAACAGCCTCTCTTCTTTTGGGATTGCAAATTCAACCAGTTGGGATAAGTATATTCACACTCTCAGTGTCTTCTAGTTTTATCTCACTTATCCTGCAAGCTGTCTTGTACATTTATCTGTCAGAGTCATCAGTTTAAGCTATTTTTTCTTCTCAAGAAGTGATCATCAAAGCCAGCTGAGACAGACTCATCAGACAAAGCCCCATTTGTCTGCTTTATCCAATGCCTATCTGAGACACCAAGTTTTCTGATGATATATATGAAGGCAAGAAGAAACCAAAAAGATACAACTGGAAGATTTCCAGACCAAATCTTACTTTTCTTTTTACTTAAACAAAACCCTTACTTCTTTAACTAGTCATTATTGTTACCAACTTGTCATGTCTTCTCTCAAACGCTAAACTCCAGGGCCAGCTTCCCGTAACTTTTTTTGTAACTAACCCTATTTAATTATTTATTTTTAAACAAATGCACCACTTCTTTCCTTTTTCAGGTCCATCACTTCCTTTCCATTTTTAAGGCCAAAGAAGTACTCCAGGATAACGCAACTATTTTCACTGACTACAGCTCTCTGCTTGTCCTGCTTCCTGGCAGTCCCTCCAAAGATCATCCACTTTCCCACCCAGTGCTTGAAGTAGCCTTTGCCTTTCAGAAACTCTACAGAGCTTGCCTTGCACCTCGTCCCTTCCTTCCGTCCCTCTTTTCCACTCCTTTGGTGGCAGTGACCTCAGTAAAACCTGAGCTGGGCTGTGCCATGTTTACAGATCCTGTCTGGAAAACTTTCCTCAGGTATAAATGAAGATTATTTTGTTAGCAGTAGGATTAGAAAAGGGTGAAGATAAGGGAGCTTTTCAGCTACTAAAACTGCTATATTGTGAAAAATGATGAAGGGTGCCTCCTTCAGAGTGGATATTAGGGATTTATACAACAAGCAAAGTAAATTTGTTTCTCTTCATGTATCTAGGAATAAAAACCTATGGATTTGTCAAGATTTTTTTTATTTAACTCTGCTTACAATGTAAATTGTGATCCCATACGTCTTGTATTCAATAATTTTAATAACATATTAGAGATGACCTGATCTTGTATATTCAGTATTCTTTTTAATTAAACCTCCAATGACATGATGATAAATGCAAAAAACCTAAATAATATAAGTAATAAAGTTCATTTAAGTTCTGGGTTAATTTTTTTTTAGTCTACAGAAGCACTGTAACACTGCCAGCTAGTATGCACAACACTACTTCTGCATATATACCAAGCTCCTTTATACATGTAACTGAGAATGTAGCATGTTGAGCACTGTATTTCAGAAAACTGACTACATTTAGGATTGTGTTTAAAGATGCTGCTGTTTAAGACACAACCTGAAAAAATCAACAGAATAACTTCATGAGAAAAAAAAATTGTACTTCCAACCCTTCTAGATATTTACTCTTTCATTCTAACAATAGCTCATTACTGGAACTGAATAACACTCTAAAGACTGCCTCTCTGCTTTTCAATTCATCAAGCTTAAGCAGAAACAGGACTGCATCTTTGGCCTTTGTTGATGCTGCTGTCCAAGCTTATTATCATATGAATATCTAGTTATTGTTTTATAAATGTTCACATTTCAGGAGCTCCCTGCTTTCTTTTCTCTCAGCAGACTTTACAATATCCACCTTCATTATCATCATGTGGCAGCATTGCTCTTCGCCTGCATTTGCTACTTTAAAAATTAATGCACTGCTATTTTCTGAATACTGTACTGCGTAAGCTGCTTATGAGTACATTATGCTATCAAGCAAGCACATGCAGAAAAGCTTCCTAAACTGTTATTCTTTCAATGAAAATACAGCTGGTTCTGCTTCAAAGGCACTTCTTTTCACCTGCAAATGGACTTGCTTCTACACTTATTCCTCAATTCATTGTCTTTTATTTGTGTCTGCAAATCTTTAATTGCCTTTAATTAGAAAGAAGTAAATTCAGTGCTTTAATCTTGCAAATACATTCAATCATAATTCTGTCTGGGATGAATACCAAGTTCTATTCACTGACTGATCTTTATAACAAAGGTATATAAATTTATTGTCCGTTTATATAGACCACACCAATTAAGCCACAATGGAAAACCAAATAGATAAGAGTCAAAATATTTGAAATGAGAAATGTGCAATCTAAATTTAATTACTCAGACAAATAATTTGAAGATGAGTTATTTACAGCATGCCAAAAAACCTGACAGATAGTTAAATTTTTTAATCAACAGTACAGATTTAAAATTCCTTTCAACATTTTCACTATAATTCATAACAACCAACAAACTGCTGTCCTGAATCTTTCTGCGCTGGTATTATAGCCATACCCAAAACATTAGTAACATGTTTTCCATACATTAGCAATCCATTTCATATGTTAAAGTGCTGCTTAAAGATCAATAAAACTACAAAAAGAGGGTAAATTTTATTTGCCAGCAGTAGTTTAACTAAAGTACCTTACTGTAACTGATACTGAAAACTATACTAAAATATATACATATCTAATTAGAAACTAGAGACAGATTGTGGCAAGATTTACCGACAAACTGCAAGTGTGAAATCACACACCTAGTTAAGCAGAAATCGATTGGTTTATTATGATTATTGATAGATGAAGGTTCCAGGCACCCTCCACAAAACCCCGCAGAACAAACAGAACAAGAAAATGGACTTCTGGTCTTTTCAGGGCTTCCACAGTCTGATTTCAATCATCCCATCCTTTTGCCTGCAGTAACAGGGGTAAGGGAGAACTAGATCTCACTACCAGGGACCAAGGCCCAGGATGGAGCAAGGTTTAGTCATGCCATCCTCCACAAGCTCCTTATATGTAAGACATAGAAGGTCACACCCATTACATCTGATTTCTGTTTTAGGTGATTGCTAATTTAGATCTCTCTTTACTTCCCATAGAGAGACTTCTCCAAAGAGTGAGTGACAGCAGCCTAGCATGGCCTAAAGAGCTCCCTGGTGCTGCCTGTTTTACTGTCAAGAACAACTAGAGATTCTCAGATTCCAAGTCAGCTAGGTTGGCTTCAACTCTAAGGTTAAGCAGAATAAATATGAACCAAGGAAATAGCTCAAAGGGACAAACGGAGAAGAAGAACCAGTTCCTACATGACTTTATCTTGATTCAAGACATTAACAGAGACGGCCAAATGACCTTTGAAGTAATTATCTTGGGTATTACTGGTACTAGAGAGAGAAAATTGCAGCGCCACGATGGGACTGTAAATTGCACTGAAAACCATAGCCTGAATTCCATCCCTGCTCAGCTATGACATGGTGTTCCCAAGCCTGTTGGCTATGCCCATGCTACAGAGCCACTGCCTTCTGTACCATAATTAGCACACTGCTTCTTCAGAACTGCTCCTGTGTACCAGCTATGGTCCTGCTTTAACCTACAGTCTCAGGAGATAGGCTAGGTTAGAAGACATTCCTGGGGATCATATGATCCATCCCTCTGCTCAGAACAGAGCCAATTTTTAAACTGTATTCAACCTGAAAGTCAGGTCCAGTGACTCTGGGAGCAAGGCCAGCTGAGCTTATCCAGTTGAGTTTTTAGTATTTCCAAAGGTTGAGATTCCACAATCTCCCTGAGAAATTCTTCCCAACATTTGGCCATCCTCTGGGAACAATGTTTTTCACCTACCTACTCTAAGAAGAATATTCATCTTCTAACTTGCTTTTTGTCCTACCATTGTGCACCTCTGAGAAAAGTTTGGCTTCACCCTGCCTGTTTATTACTGGCCTCCTATTAAGTATTTGTAGACAGCAGTAACATCTCAGCTGAGCTTTCTCTTCTTAAAGCTGAAAAGACAGCTCTCAGCCTCTTCTTGTACATCCTATGCTCCAGATGGACATCCTGACCCTTCACTGAACTCACTCTAGTATGTCCATGTCCTCCTCGCTTTCTTCTGCATGTGAATGGCACTTGCCTGTTCTCAACTATTAGGGAACATCTTCTGTGGAACCAGCTAAATGGCTGAAAGCTGAGAGAGAACTTAGTCATAAAATCACATTGCCTGAAGTACCTTAATGTCACCATTACAATGGAACTAAAGTGCACCAAAGGAATTCAGTAGGGTCTGTAAACAGCAAATCAATGAACTAAAAGGTTCAAATCAGTTTGCACTACCACCGATTTCCTAACTTCAGAGTAGTTTGGTTTTTAGTAGGAGGAAAAACAAGCATTTATTTTCTTACATGCCTTGGACTCCAAAACTGAGCTCTATCATCTCATACACAGTAGTATAACTTTTCTTTAAGTGCCTTTCCAAATGCCAACAGGTTAGGTGTCTGGCATGGGGAAAGATGTGTTTTCTAAAGTGGTTTGTAATACCATCAAAAAACACACAAGTACCTACACACCTGCCTCCTGAAGAGCACAAACAAGTATTTAATTCTATGATCTTTGAGAGATTTTAAAGCAGTCATTGTATATTCACTGAATAACAGAACTTCAGCCCAGTGAAACTCTGCTCTCACAGAACACATCTTCAACATGCCTGCTTTATTCTGAAAATAACTATTTATTCAGAATGCTGAGGAACCTCAGAAGACAAAATTCCATAGGAATTTCAGGCCTAACTTCAGTAAAAATCAGTTGGCAAACCACACAGCAGCAGCAGTTTTATAACCTATGTCTGAGAATTGACAACACAGCCTTAGTTCGTATCTATGGAAAAAGGATCAAGCTGTCAAGTATTTATTATTGTGTTTTGTGTTATTAGTGTCACACGGATAAATTCAATAATCATTCTTTTCCTTAGAAGCAGAAGTGAGATTTTGTTATTTTTAATTGCTGTGATTCCAAAGGGAGTTTTTGGAGTCTTAGGTTAACAGAAAGATTTTTCTATGTCTTATACCCATACAGGAGTGTGTCTGTACTCAAAAAAGGCATGAAAACCCCCCAGAGTCTCTCTATTTTATTCAGGTTTAGTGGCAGCTCAAATCACTGACCATTTTTCAATCTAGAGAGACAGAACAGCTTGACACTAATAATACATTTGCAAAGGACACATCATCATTTAACACAACATTAAGTGCTCAGGGACAACTTTTTACCGTAGACAATGTGCTCTGAGCTCAGGGTTGACATTTAATGCTACAAAGATAATCCAACCAGTCATTCATGAGGGGTAAATTAATTTTCAAGCAACTATATTTCAGCTTTAAGCCAACAAGAAGGATGCATTAAAATGAATAACTTCATTTTATGCTGCATGCAAGATTTAAAAACCCCAAAATATAATGCATTCTTAAGTACACCAAAATATACCCATTTAATTATTGCTATCTTTCCCTGATTCCAAACCAGAAGGCTGGTAATATTTGTTAAATATAATATTCTGACTGGAAGCAGAAAATCCCTCAAATTTTCTATGAGTTGCCATGAAAAGCAGCATTTCATTTAAAAATGGTTTACACTTAAAATTTGTATTAGACATACTTTGATTGTAACAAGTAATTAAGAACATGTTTAAATTAGCACCTTTTCTGATACTTATGGAATATTGTAAAAATCTATATAAGCATTTAAGAAAATAAATTCAGGAAACCAATTATCAATAATGTACAGAACAACAAATAAAAACAATAAGTTAAATCAGCTAATTATTCAGGTAATTTGATTTCAATACCTGTAGAATATACTCAATTAACTGCAAGACTGTAATGAAAGATCTCAAGAACAGCACTAAAAATACTGATTCTTACTACTACTGTTTGATAGGCAGTCCTTTTTCATGCCTTTCAGTGCTAAACTATCTGTTGCAATCCTGTGCTTAAGTCCAACAGGTGCATGTCTACAGCCATTAAAAAGTACTGACTCCATGTAAAAGGAGCTTCCACACACGATGGCAGGGCTTGAATTTACCTTTCCAACAATGTTGTTAATGTTTCCTACTCAAACAGACAACTATGAAAACATTAAATAGCTTTCTTAAAAATAAATTAACACAATTAATTTGAAACAGATCACTAGGTGGGTATTTCGCTGCTTTCTTCTCCACCTACATAACATATACACACATTACTTTGTACACGTTGTTTTGAGTACATTTGTACTGCTTTGCTATGGAACAACTGCTCACAGTTACACTTTCATATAAACAACCACATCTTAGTATAAATTCTGAACAAGAAAAAAGCAAACCAAAACTACTACTGCAGAGACTATTTACAAGAGCATGTAGTAACAGGTCAAGAGAGAATGGCCCCAAACTGAAAGAGAGTAGGTTTAGATTAGATATTGGAAAAAAAATTCTCTACTGTGAGGCTGGTGAGCCACTGGAAGAGGTGGCCCAGAGACGATGTGGATGCACAACCCCTAAAAGCTTTTAAGGTCAGGTTGGATGGAGCACTGAGTAACCTCATCTGGTGAGAGGTGTCTCTGCCCGTGGCAGGGGTTGGAACAAGATGAGGTCCCTTCCAACACAAACCATTCTATGATTCTGTGAAGTATTCACTATCAATGCAACTAAAAGCCATATTTTTATTAAACATTTGATGAGATGATTTTTGGGCAACAGAAATTATCATATTGTTTCTTTGATGATAAGAGGAGTTAAAAAGGCAGCATAAGGTGCGGTAAGAGAGACACACAGAACACAGTAAGTCTTTCTGCCTCTGATTCAGGCTGCACCCAGCTGCAATTTGGTTTACACTGATTTTATTAACAGTTGGCTGCAAACAGATGAAATGTGATATATCCCCCCCCAAAAGTAGAAACATATCTTAGTGGTATCTTTTATGTAAATACTTTTCTTACACATTCAATCAGTCTGCCTGTGACTCTACTCACTGTTAAAAACCCTTTCTCCAAGATTATGGCATAAGCATTTCCTATGCTTGCTCAGTTTGTAGGCTGAATATTTATGCCACAGTTAAGAAATCTGTCCTTTTCCTGTTGCATCATATTCTACTTTTCCAAGCCATTTCACTGATTTATCAAATTTAGTTTGAATTTCCCTCTCTTACTGGTATAATTTGCAGATTAAATTCATCATCCTCTTGATAATTAAATTACTGGGTCCAGGCACTGTGGATCCACTAGATCCACCGAGGAAAGCTTTCATATCAGTTTGGTCCCATCTTGCAGTAGCCTCATATTCATATATCTCTGGTTTTTTTACCAGAATACCTTGATAAAGTCAAGGTAAATGGCACCTCTTCCTCTTTGCCATCAAAGGTAAATTTGCTACTATATATAAGAGAAGAAAATTGAACTGATTTGACAAAACACATTGGCTGTTGCTGATCTTCCTCTTGGACTGTGGATCCTTACAAGAAACTGTCCCAGCTTACTGTGAAGGATGAGGAAGCTGCATTCAATAATTTATGAATATTATATGTTCCATCTGTCTGCTTGTTACTGTGATGTTGGCTTTATAACTACCAGAGGTTAGCTCAAATAAACACTGGCCTGTGCTTAGGCAGGAAGGCAGAAAAATACTACTAATAAGTTCTCTACTGAGAGCACTTAAAGACAACAAAGGAAAATACAGAGACTGAAAACCAGGTCATCCTATTCAGTTGACCACAGTCAAGCATATTCATGTAACACATGTTCCATAAAATATCTTCTCTCCTCTTCTTATCTCTGCAACTGAAATTTCTCCCATTGTCTTATATTAATTAGTGTCTTTTGACCTTGAACAGAACAGGAGCAACTAAAATCACAGAAGTCAGATACCCACTGGGTAATGTTTTTAGGAAAAAATTCCACATACATGTATATAATTCTAGCAGCAGCATCAAAGGAATCCTGGTCAAAAGGATGCCACCTTCCTTCTTTCCTCACTGAAGAAAATCTGTTCAGCAGCCGCAGCACATTCACTATCAAGAAATTCTTCCAGACCACATCTCTGGCATTAAGCAGGACCAAACCAACCACTATCTGAAAAACGCCTTCAATATCAATAATTTTAAATTTATTCCTAATTACTCTGGTGTGTATCATGCTACTGCCAGACAACATTACTAACTCATTACCAAAAAAAGTTGCTTGAATAAGCACCCTATCACCAAGTACTGTAGCAACACTATTAAACCTTCTGGATAAAGCGTCACTGGTGTTTCAGGAGAGAATGATGTCTCTCTGCTGTAGCTGACATCACACTACCTGACATGTGCAACCTTATTAGGTGACTGAGGCCAGTCCCTGGGGCACGACACAGTGGGACTGTAGCACCATAGGAACCTGGAGTCCCTTCTCCAATGTCTAATGCTTCTCCACAAGTGCCCTCCAAACAGCCACAGTCATCCCCAACAACACCTCACCAACCTTTCTGCTGTGGGGCTTTGCTTAAAGGAGGGATGGTGACAACTAGTCTAGGAAGTGAATGACACAATCTGTCACCCACACCTTCTTTTTCCCTAACAGCAACAGCGAGGCCTTGGAGGTGGCACGGAAAACCTCAGCAGGTAAGGCCACATGAAACACAGTACAGGACTTTCACCACAAATCCTACATCACATCTGTTTCTATCAGCTTCAGTTTTCTGTTCTCACACACAATATGATGGCACTGTTTGAACAGTATTAAAGCATGTATCTGATTTTATGAAAAACAAAGCCTTGCAGTAAACAAAGATCAACGAAGTCGCATGATGAACCAGGAACAGAGCACCAGAGACAGTACAGCTCAGGAGAAGCTAGGGTCACTGCTCTGTGACACCTGCTTTGTTGAGCAGAAACCCCATTAATGTTAACCTGAGACTTTGCTGCCAAGTTTACCTTAATTCACCACTGGTCACAACTTCCCAGAAAAGCTTCCCAGGTCTGAACCAAACAAAGCCTGGACTGGACTAGAACTTGTGAGGAACAGACTAAATTTATGCATTTAGTACAAGTATGAGATGTTGTGCACCTAGGAGCAGAAGATCTACAAGACCTGAGGGGAATAACTTATAAATAATCACAACCATGTTTGGAAAGTGAAAGGAAGAAAATATCCGAGTGAGGACACCTGCAAGAAGTCAGGCAACACATGAATGGCACAAGTGTGATGCTGAATGCCTTAACTTCTGATTCAGTGTCTAATCCAGTGGATAATGCTTTTCTCAGAATTGAAAATAAATAGAATGCTGTCTGCCAAAATGCAGTAATTTCTTACTAGTAAGTCATATCATTCTGGACCAGCTGTATATAACAAGGCTATCCCAAAATACAAGTTGTAATTTATTAATTCTACTTAAGTAAAAGGTTTCCAGTAATACTGACAGCATTTGCAGTTCTCACTTCAATGAAGCATGCTGCAAAGGATGCTTCGTCAGACCTACATATCACTGTCACTCCCGAAGTCAATGCACTGACAGTCGTAGCAGAGGTGGATGTTACAGGATACTGTGGAAATGATTATTATGTAAGATAGAAAAGCAGATTTTTGGAGTCTCACTCCAGCAATGCAGAAATCAGAAGCTTTTAATGGAATTAGCCAAGAAGGAAACATCTCTTGTACACATCATCATTATCCCTTGGGATCCTAAAATTACTTGTGAGGAATAATCTCTCCAACTCACTCATAATTTTAGCGTGTCTAAGAACTACATCTCTTCAGTTCACCCATAATTTAAACTTCTTTCCTTCAACAGAAACACCACCTGACAGGTCTTAACTAAAAGTGAATGACAGCAATAGCAGCTTACTTAAAAGTGTAAAGGAAATGCATATTTATGAGCACCCAGAGTAATGGTTTATGGACCTGAGAACTAAAGGTGTAATAATGTCTTGAAGACACATTAGGAGACAGAATTTTACCTTCAAGAGCCAAACAGGGCTTCTGTCAGTGATGAGATGGGTGTTAAGATAATAGGACAGAGGAGCCTGCCTAACTTTTAAATTTAATTTTTCAGACCCTCAACTCCATCCTTTTCCCTTTATGAAGGCTCACAGAAAAGGAACTACACGTGTGTGTATAGCAAAATAATGGCATCTTACTCCTAACTTCTGGACTGGACTTACTGCCTGACAGGTGAACGTCTGGAATCCTTCACAAACACTGCAATCTAAAACACACAGTGAGGAATAGCTAGGCTTTACTTCAAACCTTCTCTTTAGAAATACAAATTTGTCAAGTAACTTATACATTGCATTTCTTCCAATAACTGACATCAGAGTGATGGTAATGATTTTATCTGAGACCCTTTGATTTCATTTTGCCGTTTTCATCAGGATCACGACTCTGTTGATATTTTAAAGAATAAAATCAGTTGGTTTCAGTAACAGCCTTACTTTGAACATCACTGTATTATAAATGATTTAAATAGTGAAAGGCATGTATTAGGGCAATTTATTCAAAGAATCAAGGGTTGCTCCCAGTATCCTTTTTTCCAAATCTTTATTCCACAGGATGATCTTTTAAGTATGATGTCTCTTGTAGGAAGATGGAAAGACTGTTAAGGAAAAAATTATACCATCTGGAAAACTATTTGATTAAATCAGATAAAGCATGGAGCTGTCTTCTATTCCTGACTCTTCCATAAAATTATTTTATGACCTTGGGAAATCTCTTTTTCTTGCAAGACTTTGGTACTCACCAAAAACTCTTGAGATCCTAGTCTAATAGTATAATAGAAGTAAAAAACACTCATGAATGTTATCCATTAGAGATGATTCTCTGATGGCCTATATTAATTTATTTTTAAAGATTTTAAAATTACATTTACAAATATAATGAGAAATAATTAAACAAGTACCTGAAAAAGTAACTGAATCTTCTACTGACCCTTGAATTCAATTTCTTATTCATTAAAAATGTGTGGTAAATATTTATAAACCCAGGGACAAAGCAATTTAAGTTTCTGGAATTAAAAGCACACAAAATTAAACAGAATTAAACAGAAAACTAACTTCTAGCTATGCTTTGTTCCTCAACAACTGTATGTAGACATCACTCTGATCACAAAGGTCCTATGTGCCACCCCCTGCCTTCCCTTGATGAAGTCCTTGTGTCTAGAGTCACCTAATGTAGTCAAGCATGTGACACAGGACATCAGCCATGTACCATTAGGCGGCCAGTGACTCGGCCTTAGTTCAACTCCACCTCCTGTGAGAGAGTCCTGATGCAGACCATGAGCACAGAGAACCCACCATCTCCCAGGTGGGCTCCCAGCAGACAGGACAGGCATTGATCTGTGCAGATGACAGTTTATTTGTTAAACTCTCTGAATGGTCCTCTATTGACATTCCTCAATCTGGCTGATTCTGTTCTTTAAACACACCAGAAAGTACACTTTCATTATACATAACATGCAGAGTGAAAAACAGTCAATACATTTCTTTTTCAAAGTAATATTTCAGTTCCTTGCAACCTAGAGGTTTGTCTCACATTTGGAATGAAATGCTTTTCTGCATGTCTCATTTTGCAGAGAGACAGACAGATATAAGAACACAGAATAACAACAACAAAAGCCACACACTCTCCCTAAAGCTCATTTTTCAAGAGCTCCATTCCTCAGAAGGAGTCACAATGTCACTTTCAGTAACAACGCGGTCCTTGTGACAGACATGCTTTTCCTAGAGCCAAAAGAAGCCAGTGAATCTCACTATGCCAAGTTCTAAGAATTTAGCAAAGGGTTTTTGCAAATGCAGAATAGAAGACACTAAATTATTAAAATAGTACTACTACAACATTTGAGTTCAAACACTGTTCAAATGGCAGCCCTAGTTGACACATCAGTATGGTATGTTAGGGACCAATAGTCCCCAGAAATACATGTACCTTCCTCACCGTCCAGTCCAGGTGTTTACTCTGCTATAACCCACTCTAGCCAATATATCAATCTATTCCCAGATTCACTGAGAACAGAGCTCTTCCAATGTCCCCCATATTGGTGTAGATTTTTAAGATCTGAGCAATTCTGTGGGGAAGATTTCAGTAACTTCTGCGCACATGCATTAATTTCTTTCAAAATGTGATAAACTAAGTTAAAATAATACTTGGCAAATGACTGATTTTCATATGCTGTGGATAAATATATAGGTGGAGAAAGAAAACTCCACCTAAAGAAAGCACCTCAGTCAGCAAGGTATGAAGTGGAGACAGAACATATTACCATGCTCTTATGCCATCACCTTTGGCACCTGCTGTAAACTGTTTGAAAATCTTTCTTTTTACTTAATAAATAAAATATGTTCCCAGGTTCCTTGTCAACCTACAGACACTATGTGTTTTTCTTTTCTGTCACTCCCTGGAGATGAGCTAATTGCTAGAAGTATGTGGTACGAGCTCCTTTTAGTTTCCTACTGAGATCTTTTTGATGACAAAATGCCTGTGTCACATCCTACCACTGGGACATGCTGTAACAGCCAGGACCAACGGGTAACACAGGAAAGTCCTGTCTAAGATGTACAACTGGGGATCCTCTGATAAATTGCACACTATACTTACTCCTAGACTGTTAAGTACTGCACTTCTGTAATACAAAGAACAAACAGTTCAGCAACACCAGATGTACACTCAACAATTTATTAAAAAGTCCCCAAAACAAACAGAAAAAAAATGATGCTGTGGGAATACTGTGATAGGTTCACCACACTGTCTTGAGAGCACAGGCATTAAAAACCAAAATGTGCCCCTCTTCCCTTATCTCTCTCCTTTCAGCATGAATTTCATGTTCTCTCAAAAAAAAAAAAATTAAAAAAAAAAAAAAAGCCAGTGAATTTCAAGATTATGTTGTCAGTTCTCCTGAAATCTTGATTTTGGAAAAAAATATTCAGTATTAATTTTTCCACAAGTAAAACTTCAGTCAGAAAGTTATGGTAATCCTTCCAAATGCATTCTCTAGCTATAAATATCTCAGAAAGCTGCTCCACTTCACAGTGAAACTTTGTCCATATGGAACATATGACTAGGAAGGACTTGGTGAACTACTGAAATCCAGTGCTTTGCTAGAGAAGGCACATGTATCATTCTGTTTTCTTTCAAACTGATCACAGAAAACGGTCAGTTGGAAAACAAGTTAGAGCTTTCAGTCTGGGTTTTTTGGGGTTTTTTTTTTGGTTGTTTCGTTTTGTTTTTTCTTCAGCCTACCATTGCGACATTACCCTCAATCTCCTATTGGTAAGAAACTGCCTTCTGTTTCTTGTTATGTTTCTTTACGGAGGAACTGGATATATATGGACTGTGTCTTTCCCATGTGTTTATTTGAGAAGCTCCAAAAGGAATCATATTTGTCTTAATTCGTGTTCAGCTGTGCTAAACAATGCTCTTCTTCGTCTTCCCTAGCAGTTCTTTCAGCATTTCTTTCACTTTCAATTCATCTTTCTTAAACATAAATGAGCAAAACAGTTCTCAGTACTTCAAACTCATTGTCCCCAGTGCCCTATTTAATGGATTTAATATTTTTTATCATTACTTTAAATACATACAAGGATAAAGTATACATTTTTCACGACCATGAGTAATCACTAGGAACAAGGGAACCTTTCCACTAAGAGTTCCAGCCAATGAATTGATATCACTGGTTGCGAACTAGCTGGTCATCAACATGCACAGCTCTGTGATACCACATCGGCCATAAACAACAAATGCTGAAGAAACACAATTCGCTTTTCCAGCACCAAAATGCTATTCATCTTATCTTCACACTTATGGATTGGATTTTGCTCCCAGTTACAAACATAAGCATCTGAAATAACTGCTAAATTCAGTAGTGTGATACCTGTCCCAAATTTCCATCACAAGAAAATCCAACCTTCCTACTCATGCTCTCTTGACTGTAGGAAGTGTTTCTCTTCAGACTAAAAACTACCTGAAAGGTAGCTGAGTAAAGCAAAAAAATTAACACTAAACTATGCTTTTAATTTCTCTTTTTTTTCATCTGTGACAGAAATGAACAGGACAACCCTCTATGGGATGCATTTTCTCTGCTTTTGTATGAGCCAAAATATTTTATTCTCCCTCTCTGAGGAATACATGAAAGCATTTCCCTCTTTGTCCTTTTCACGATGATTACTCATTAGAATTTGATAATTTTCTCTGCACAAACATGAGTTATATTTCCTTCTTCCATTAAATCACTTGAGTAGAAGCTCTTTCATGGAGTATATATGCTACGAGGTCTGTGGTTTTCCAAGCTGCCTATCAAGACACACAGAGCCTCCTGTATTACAGACATGAATCTTTCCTGTAACTCTACCAATCTTTTCCATCTGTTATTGTACTTAACAGGTGGATTTTCTGAGACACTTCACACTATGAAGTATGTTAAGGATTGTACCTTCAGTTCTATTTGATTTGCAATTTATTCAATGTTTCTCTCTGTGCATTCTAGTTTGCACAGTCCTCATCTATTCCAGAAAAGACAGAGGACTGGAGTCGATCTTTTCTGTGAAAGTATTTCTTCAGAGACAACCCCACTAGTCATTTCACTCCAGTTTTTTCCACTATTCAGTAGGCAAAACACCACTGTACTATACCTGAACATTATGGAAAAGCCTTTGCCAAAACCAGGACTGCATTCAGGTTTTCTTATGGGGAAGGTGTGTATGAAAGGTAACATCATTGCTCACTGAAGACAGTGTAAAATACCTCTAAAAATACATGGATTTAAACTATTGTAATTATTATTCATGAAGTAACACAGCCTGCAGGCCTGATCTGACCTACAGAGGCCACTGGATTGAAATCAAAACTGATTCTGAGAAGCTGAGGGAAACTTACACAGGGCATGAATTCTTCTTATGCTTCCTAATCTGTTCAGTCTGCATGTTACATGGAATAACGACTCTTCCTAAACTCAGATGATGTGTGGGTTGGCTTTGCAAAGTGTTCAACAGCAATACTGCCCTACAGCACTTGCTGGGCTGAGTTTTGCCACACACTTCAGTTCCTGCAGTGTGCTGTCCTTGAGGTGTATTAACTTAGTTTCTGCATGCAGCCAGATGATGAAGCAGATCAGGGAGTTCACTCAACTCACAAACTGCTCAGCACATA
Organism: Phainopepla nitens; assembly: GCA_013400175.1. Taxonomy (NCBI): domain Eukaryota; kingdom Metazoa; phylum Chordata; class Aves; order Passeriformes; family Bombycillidae; genus Phainopepla; species Phainopepla nitens. Next base: position 592,856 of record VXBQ01012254.1, read on the forward strand.
TTTTATTTCAAGCTAGATCTAAATGGCATATAAACAGCTCTGACATCCCAGAAGATGGTATATATACACTGTGACATGGTGGCAGGAACAAGGAGAGAGGCAGGTGTTGTTAAAGGTCACTTTGTAATGCTGAACTGTACCCTCTGAATAGCTGGCTGCAGGTGCACCAATAAAACAGACAACGTGAACAGGAACTGGAATTAAAGGGTATGCTCACTCCACTTGTTACAACAGTCCCTGACACATGTGCCCACTGTCACTCTCTCCTGAGTAATTCCTACACATGGCTCAAGAAAGAACTGAAAATTGCCTGGAGCAATTTTCCAGAAGCAGTGTGCAAACAGCCACTCTGTTTTAGAGATAAAAGAGTTTAACAGTACCATCAGGGTTATTTGACCCCTGTGCCAGAAAGCAGTACAATGCTTGCTTAACCTACAAGTATAGACATGAATTATCAGCCCAAACTCTCATTCCCTTCACCTGTTAGAAGAGAAGCCTGTAGACATTATTCTTACACATCTCCACCCTGTGCCTGCAAAAGGCTCTATTTACATTCTTCTTTAAAACTACTTAAAACTTCTCCCTGCTCTTCAGTTCACAGTGACTGCAGGTCCCTCAGGCCAGGTCTGAACTGACAGCTGCAGACTCATTCTGCCTGTGATACAAACTGGTAAGGTGCAAGCAGGAGATGCATTGCCACAGCACACACCATCATGGCCAAGTTAATTAGCACTGGTAAGAGACAGGTCAACACAAGCACTGTGCTCAAGAAGCCCAAAGCTGAAGGGCCTAATGCACAGTGTGAGCTGAGACTTACTCAAAACAGCTTCAGTAAACTGGGCCATGCTCTTACCAGTATGCTGTAACCTTGAGCTGAAGGGACCATGTCTAATGCTGAGACACTGTTTCACTCCATATGCTAGTTCATTATCCAGCTCCTCTCTGTTTTGACTGCCAACAAATAATGATGTTTTTCAACACTTCTCCACTAGGAACTGAATGCACAAACATCACATCATAAATGCCACCCAACATCTGCCAGGCAGTTACCATCTTCCCATGACTATCACCTAGGCTGAACCTGAGCAAGTGATTTACTGACAATCTGTGTCACATCCTCTTACCTATCACACCCTAGATCATCCAAACACCAATGCTTATGAATGGCTCACAGGTATTCGGTTAAAATACCACAAGAAAATTATTTCTAACAAAACATACCCCATGAATTCTAAAATTATTGTTACTTAGTTAATGAAAAATCAAATACTTCAACTGAGTTTTGGTACAAATCAGTTTTGGTACAAATCTGACAGCACCAATGCAAATATGCTGATAATGATAAGATATTCACAGAAAATAAATGAACCAAAAGCCAGGCTTTTCCACTTTGTCTATCTAACAGGGGGTCAAAATTCTTGATAATACTATTGTTTATTCTATGATTTCTTCTAGAACAGTATCAGTAGCTTAGCTTAGCAGAATTCCCTCAGTTGGTCCCATAGTGAATAGGGTATCTATGTAACAGATAATGGACAAGGACCAGATTTCAAGTAAATTATTTCAAAAATTAAGCAACGGATTAGCGACTTGCCTTATATTATCTGTAAATTTATTAACTGAAACCAGAGTGCTCAATCAGGGCAAATTATTTGTCTTCCCACATTCCACTTACTGTAGAGCTTTGTTCACTTCATCATGCTTTTCTGTACTGACTAAACTACTACATTAATGAAATATCTCAAAATAACTTTTTGAGTGTGTGAATACTTTCAATAGTGCTTGTTTTAATCAGCCTTTACCATCAAATAAAAGCTTGTCACGTGATGTTTGAGATTTCTGTAACTGTAAATCAAATCAAGCAAATGCGTTTTCTCATTTTCACTCTAGCAGTTTGTGCTTCCTAAGACCATTCTCCTTCTGTCCCCTAAGTTCTTTCCTTATCCAACACTTTCAGCCTGCAAGCAGTATGTAGAGCTGAGCAGACAATTCCATAAATAGTTCAAGACCTTGAAAAGCACACTGTAGCCAGTTCCCAACTTTCTTCCAAAATAAGGCATAATACAAGCAAAAGCTCCCACTGAAAAGAAAAATATTTTTAATACAATCCAGTTACAGAAATCCATGACAACACACAATTAATGGACTGCTTGATAGCAATCACCAATGTGATTTATTACATTCAATTAATTACAAAAGCCAGATGACTTTCCTGTGGTCATGCCTTCCCTGAACATGGACATCTAACACATTCTTTTAAGGCCATAAATAGGTGCAATACCTGATGAACTACATAATGTACACGGTCACATCCTGAAACATGAAACACAAAAATCCCTTCAGTTAAATCTCCTGACTTGATCCAAAGCAGTTCTTATGTCTTTCTTCTTAGACCACTGCCCCTGCAATGCTTGTCACACTCCTTGCTGCCTTCATTCCTGCTAGCTCAGACAGGGGAGGAAGAGCAGAGGTTTAGCAGACCAGCACTTTCCATGGCAGGACAACGGCTGGACAAAACTTAACTGCAGCCAAAAAACCCAGAGCAACTTCTTTAGCAGTATAGCTAAAGAAATGCAGCTACAACTATGACATATGTTCACCTTAAAATCAATCAAGCACATCGTGAGATGCATCTGCACTGCGCATTTCACTCTCGTGCCTGCTCCAGTACTTTGTTATGATGAAATGTGAAGAAATCCAATTTGTAGTTCACTGCCCAACTCTCCTTGCATTTGTATTAATGCAACAGTACCTAAAAATATAAGCACATGCACCACACATAGAGAATGCGTATATATGAACACCGTACACACCGAAAAATTATGTCTGAGATTTTTTAGAAATGGGTCTCTAAAATTAGATTTACATATTCACACTGGGATGAGAGCACTTTGAAGTCCAGCTTTCACACATGAGTTAAGATTTTCAAAGCCTGGTGAAAGAATTTCTAAAAATGTTAAACTGCTCTGCCTCTGAATGTAATATATACATGCTTATATATGTGTCTATAGTGAAAACTTTTGTATTTTGTAAAGGATTATAAAAGTTTTTTCTCGGTTGACTCTTACTGCAGAAATGAATTCATTGAAGAACTGAATGAAGCTGAGAGTTAAGTAAACACAAATATGTAACACTGCAACAGCCCTGTAGACACCGGATATCTTAGAGGAATTGCAAGTGCTTGAAATAACACCATGCTGAAAGCCAGTTCAGCAACTGGAAACATGTCAAATTTCACTCTCATTTACACCTGTAACAAACTTGCTGCAACTCTACTGAGTGAAATAGTGATATTGTTGATGAGATTAAAATAAGAGCAGACTATGAGCCTCCATCTGTATGAGTACTAAACAAGTACAGTATGAACATATATAAAAGTTGTATAATCAAACAAGCTCAAAGAAACTTCTGTGGAGAAGGGATGGGAGCCAAAGGTTTAGATACATAAACTTTCTCCTTAGCGTCTCTTCAAGGTGGGTGAAGACATTCCCACATTCCTCTGGATCTGCAGCCAACCCTCCCATTCTTGCTCAGACTGAGTGTGTCTGCCCAACAAATGAAAACTAAATAATATCCTCACAAACGTAAGTACATATCCAGATCTACCATCACCTTTTATGCTCTCAGCCAAGGCAATAAAACATAGCTCTGCTGCTTTGGACTTACAAAATATGTGATTGCAAGCTGCATGTGCTTAAAATCCATCATCAGTCTTCACAGAACATATTTAAAAACATCCCAATCATCACAAAATGTGGATTAAATTAGTATAGCCAGACTAGACTTTTTGCTTCACAGCAGTGCTTTCCTCAGCTGCTCCTGCTTTAGTTTCCAGAAAGTGATTCCACTGGCATAAAATTAAAATCAAAACAGCACTAACTGACCAAAGGATGTAGTTCACTTTTGTGACACCAAAATTCATTCTTCATAAAACCCTCTCCCAAAAAAGAGTAACTACACATAGTGTCAGCGGCCTATCACCATGAAGTATGAAACTCAGATTCCAAAACTTGCCAATAGTCACACATAATAGCAAAAGGAGGGCTTTTTTTCCTACTTCTCTTTATTACGTGCTTATTAATAGATTTTTATTAGAAAAATTCAAGCGAGCAAATGTAATGTTCCATATGCAAAAACAAAAAAAAGGGTACACCAGAACTTCCTATTTTTGTTTGGTTTTTTTTTCCCACTATAAATAAACAGTAGAAGACTTTCTGAGTAGTCAGTATTTGTTTCTGTACTTTTCCTCTCCTTTCCTTTTCCAAAGTAAATAGGTGACAGACATTATAATAGGGGAAAAAATATGACTAGTTAAAAAAATAGACTGGAGAATTTTTATTCCATTGACATCTGCCCTGCTACAACTTTGCTTATAGCAGAGGAGAGCAATCTCAATGATGCAGACATTGCCTTCTGGTTCCATGCCTTTTCTTAACAGACAAAAGATAGAGGATTTGCTGTTTCGTGGCAAATAGGGAAATTCTGAAATTTTCAGTACAAATTCAGTCGAAACATTTTTTGCTCTTACTGCTGTTGCTGTTATTTCAGAAATTATATCTAAAATTTTCATGCTGATAACAAGCATTTCCTGATCCAAAACAAAACAACTACACTGCACCTCAAAGTATGCAACATATTTCAAATAAAAGTATAAAAACATAACCTTTTCCATCTTTTTAAGCTGAAAAGGAAGGCTGATAGTGGCCAGGTTTTTTTGAGTATGCAATGGCACTACTCAGGACAAGAAAGATAGAGGCACAGTAACTCCATAAAAACACAGAGAAGGTAAACAGTAACAGAAAACATAGAAAAGGTGAGGCGGTAGAGAGTAAAGCCAACTCTTCTAGCAGTAGGGCAGGTGGAAATGGCAATCTGCCACAAGAAGGGCTTCTCTCTGGAGACAAGGCAAGAGGTCCATGCTCCAGCTGGTAGCTGCAGGTGGGAAGCCCAGAGATGTTCGTGCTGCCACTAGCGCCCAAGCTCTTCTCCAAATCAGGGCTACAGTGAGAGCACAGCCTTTGCCCTAGCATGAGGCACCTTTCTTCTGGACAAGCCACCAGTCTCCACACCAATGAATTTTTAAAAGGCCCAGCTTTACCCACAAAGTTTTATCAGTTGGTTCAGGTGGGCACCACTCTCTCCACTTCTGCGCTGCCACAGCAGGACTCCTCCCCAGTCCCCTTTCCTGCCCCACATGCTCCACATGTGTGATGCCAACAAGCACCGCCTCCATCACCAAGTCACCATGCTCACTCAATCAAACTGAGTAGCTTTGTGCTTTTTTCCAAAACAAAAATAGAATGTATTTTCATTCATAACTTTTACTTCTTCCCAGGGGATGTGAGGAGCCTTATTTGCTCCAAAGAACCCCTGGGCTATGCCTATATAAGCTCCAGCCCCTAAAAGATCAAGCTGGCAAACCAGGAGAATATAGAGCACAATAGGCAGACCTTTGAGTCTACAAATTGAAGGTTGAATGATTGGCAAACAACTTCTCCTCATGAAAAATTATGCTACAGCAACGCAATAGTAATGGGAGCCAAAAGTATGTCTATTCCTGATTTGTAGACCAGGTTTTAGTTATGCTATAATCCTCTCAGTATGCTTGCTTAGGATCCCACAATCACACAAGTCATGAACACTACCCGCAAATCCTGAGGCTTCCATGCCGAGCAAGCAACACACCAGATGAAGAAGGATGGAAAATATACATGTGGAATTGTTCTGGGAACTTAAAGCACACATAACAGTAAACAAAGCAAATATGGTACAAAACCTGTTGCTATTTTCACAGCATTTGTGGAGCAAAGCTGCATAAATGCAGAAGGATGCATGCTGCCTCACACCTTTCCTCAGATTCCAGCAAATTAAGCACAGCAGCACAAACAGCAGCAGGGAGAAGGAAATGCTCTGCAGAAGAGCTTCCCTGTTTGCTGCTGCACTACAGGTATATATTTGGGTATGTGACTGAGAGATGAATAAGAAGTGTTAAAATTACTTTTCTTCATGTCTCTTCTACAGCCTTGGCTGCTCATGAGATTTGAACAGGGAGAGTGCCATCCTCCAGGCACAGCTGAAGCCAGCTGGAAAAGGTTGCTGTGGTTGTCCCCTGTCCACCTGGGGATAGGCTCCACGAAGCCATTGCCAGTTTGGTCTGGTAACTAAAAAACTGCCTCTGCTCCCCACTGAGAAGGCAGTGCCACTGTCAGATACTGGAGCACTAGCTTAAGTGGCACTACAGGCAAATTTTGGCTGGTGGCAGGAGGGATGGCTGAAAGCCAGCTGACAGAGAAGAGCAGCATCAATCTCTGTGCTGGGGGAATCCTCTGAAAAGGCTGCTGAAGCAAACAGCAACCGCTAGTGGCACAGAGGCAAACAAGGCACGAGTGATCCTGGTCTCGTGAAGAGAAAAAGGCAAACGGCTGAACTGAAGTAATCAACATGAACTTGAACCATGGCACAGGGCAAACATGTGGCACGCCGTATGGGAACTCAGAACAAAACAGAAAGCTTGGAACAAAATGAAATTAAAAATCTGCTTCTATTTCAAATTACTCCACTAAACATCTAACTGAAAATTGTGTTGGAAGTTGATATGACTTTGTGACATGTTGTTCCTTGAAGGTTGCCATTTTCCATCAAAAAAAAGGTATGAAAAATGTTTCAATCTGGTTACCTTCTATCCAGCAAGGCTAGAAAACACTAAGTTGTAAGCTAAAAAATAACATCACACCATTAGTCAGCAGGAGATAGCTGTTCAGCCAGCATCTATCATACTGTTTTCAAAAATCCAGATACCAAATGCCTGGAAAAGAAGGCCGGCAATCACTCCAAGCATGGATTTTGAGTTTTAAATGCATTTGATAAATTAATTTTTTTGAAGACAGGGCCTGTGTAGCCTCACTTGTTTACTGTTTCTAGATATAATCTATTTCAGAAAGGGTGACCAAATGTCCATCTCAAAAACAAAGGAGCCTGGAGCATTAGGGCATTCTGTGTTCTGAGGGAGCATCTGTTGAACAGCTTCACACTCAAACATCCCTGCAAAAGGGATTACCTAAGCTGTCAAATCTAAGTCTTAAAGAATGACTGTGTTTAAAAAAAACCTCTTTCTGTATAATTTCTAATAAGTACCTGAATGAAATCAGGCCAGGAAGAATCAAGACGAATTAAAATGAATAATCTAGAGCATCTCTGCAATGAGGAAAAAAGGAGATCTGAGAGTGTTTACCTAGGAGAAAAAGTGTAGGCTCAAGGACGACTTCATCACTGTATATAAATACTTGAAGGGAAGGTGCAAAGAGGACAGAGCCAGGCTCTTCTCAGTGGTGCCCTGCCACAGGACTAGAAGCAATGGGCACACACAGAAACACATAAGAAAAAAACCTTCTACTCTGAGGATAGTCAAACAGAGAGAGGTTGTGGAGCTCCTATCCTTGGAGATATTTAAAAGCCATCTGAACACTGTTCTGGGCAACCACCTGTAGGTGGCCCTGCTTCAATAGGGCAGATGTATGAGATGCCACTGGTCCCTGTCAACCTTAACCGTTCTGTGACAAACTGATGAATTACTACCAGTTATACAAAACTATCAAAAAAAAATCAAGAAGTAATGACAAAAAACCCCACCAACACCACTTTTATATTCATTAGGGCAATACTGGATGAAATTTGTCAATAATACACCTATTTGTCCTATAATACACCTAAAGGCATAATGAGACTAGAGGGCTCACTCCACCAAGCTCAGCTACCAGGCCTAATGATAGCCCAAAATGGTTACACATAAAACTCAAAACACACCTGCAAAACTTAAGTTTAAAATCGTATCCATACATTTTCAAACTCCCTCTCTTACATTCATTAAGTTCAGAGAACTAATTTCCATTGGCAAACTCTATAGTAGTATCAGTGAATGACCAGAGTGGGAGCTGAAACAACCATCATCAGAGCAAAAGGCAGAGCACAGTCTATTCGTGCTCTCTGTCCTCTAAGAAGTATCACAATCACAGAAATACCTCCTAGGTTAAGTAGTTTATTTGCCTGCCAGCGTGAGATTCTTCCCTACCATAATTTTTAATGCTTGCTTTCACCAAGTTAAGAGCAATGTGTCTCATCTTATGAAAATGAGCTTTTTATGAACCCCCTCCATATTTTGCAGTACCCAACGGATGCTGCTGCTGCAGTGTATCACAGGGAAGGTATCAAATTGTTCAGACAACACATCAGGCCAAAACTGCCAAGTCAGCAACATTACAGCACCTCTGAGTGCTGAACCTCAGTATCAATGCCCTAGCGCCTTGCTGCAGCCCGGTGCCCTCTCCCCTGCTCAAGGCACAGCTGATCAGTCCTGGCATCTTACAGCGCTGAGAAGTCCAACTGTGCCATTCAGTACTCATGTGCAACAAACAGCACAAGCTGTGAAAGAGTGGGAGGTAATTATCTGAGCATCCTACTTAAATAAAGCTTTATACCTGCCCTCATCACACTTTCATCCTCCACAGGATTTCAAAAAACAACTCCAACCATGGTCATCTGCAAGTGTTCACAAAAAAACAAAAAAGCAACCCTAAAGGTGGTGGTTGAAAAACAAGTGACCATAATAAAAAATAAGTGGAGTAAATGTCAAAAAGCTGATACAATAATCCTCCATCCAAGCACCCAGTTACATAGAATGAGTTGTCTCAAAAAAAAGCTGCATGGTTCCCATCTGTCACCAAACACACTTGGGTGAAATATTTGTGGTGTCATCTTCTAATGGACAACAGTTTCCTTGCAAGGTTTTCTACACAAAATCTAAAAAAAGTAAAAGCAGAGAGTTCATATTTTTAAACATTTTTCTATTTTATCTGCTTCTCAGCCAAAAAAGCACTCACAAGCTTTCAACCATGTTTCTCATAGAATGAGCCCAGGAAATCAGCCACACAAACTGTCTGAGATTAGGAAACTTATACCACTCCATACCTATCTAAAACAAATAAAATACAAAATTATCCCTTACTTACAACTTGATGTGAAGTTAAAAAGACCACTAAAACAGTTATATTAAAATGATCAGGCAGCACTAAAAAAATAAGGACACGATAAAAGCAAGATTGTTCATATAACCCTAGCTCTTTCGCCTTGAGAATACACATTGTAAACAATCTTTTTTCCCAGACGCTTGTTTTCTGCATATTTAAACAGATGTGTGTGCTTAGCAACTACAAAACAAAGTCATTTACTGAAATAACTAAGTGCAGAATAAGGTATTTTGTTTCATATATAAACTTTCAAAATCCTGTGACTCTTTTATATTATTTAACATATAGAGACAGAATCCTTATACATGGATTTCAGAAATAACTCACCTTTGCATTTAAGCAAAGAAAGAGGGATTTGCATTTGCTATATAAGTATCTACGTGAAGGTACGTGTATGCATGTACAAGCTTTGTATACGCTACCTACATATGTACTAGGTAAGGACAGAAAAAGTCCTAAGGAAAAAAATTAACACGTTTAAAATATCCATTAGTGTGAGAACAAATGCAGTTATACAATGCAAAGATCTGTAACATTCAGTGTATCAAAAATTGTTATGAATGAGGAAAGTATCTTGTTAGAAACACCCATATATGACATTAGAGACAAACAGGAAAATCAGGAAAGTTCCAACAGTTCAGAAACATTGTGAAGCCACTTCACTGCAGTATTTCACTAGTGTTTCCAAACACACCGCATATACTTTATCTGAAGTCACTCAAAATACTGTCTTCATAAAGCTAAATGAATTACTCAACAGCATATACAAAATGAAGTTTTTGAAGAGGAATGCTACGTTCTCTTATACTAGCTGGCTTTGCTGGAAAAAAATTTTTAAAAAGTTTTGTTTTTATTTTATGCACACAAACTTTTCTTTCAAACTCTTACCTATTTGTTTCCTGTACTGGTCAACAGGAGTCCTTGATGTAGAGGCATCTTTTCTACCCATTGTTTTCAATCCAAAAATCACTGTCAGTATCAGAAAAAGAAAAAAAAACAAACCAAAACAAAAACCACAATATTATTCCTAAATAAATTACTTACAAAATCAATTGCTTATATCATGAGAGAAACGGTAACAAGCAACATTTACATGATTATACACAAAGACATAAGCCTTCTCAGGGTACAATGAGACACTGGAGTTAATCATCACTATTCTGAAGACTATTAGATACATTCTAAACATACCTTTTTCTCCATTGCATGGGTTATTAACATTACAGAATGCCTGTTAGTTTGAAAGAAAATAAAGAAAAAAAGGATTTAAACTGATTGCACTGTAATTCAGCATTTGGTACCACTGAATTACATTCCTATATAATTTATTTCTTTAGTAAACCAGGGAATGAATGCAGTATTGTGAGTAGCTTCCATTACTGAAAATACATTTACACCACACATGGGAGTCGGAGGCAGGACTAGGCTGTGCGCATCCACAGGTGAAACTGCTCAAGAAACCCACCTGCAGACACAGCCCTCCAGCCACCTCGAGAAAAGAGAGGAAATAGATACTAAAACACAGCAATTCCACACTCTCCTATCCTCCTGCCATGGATTCTAGATATCTGTGAATGAAAAGGTGAAGAACAAAAACTGGGAGCTGGGACTGTATGCATTTTACACCTCTCAGGCATAGTACAGATAGTTTAATTCACCTTCACTGCATTTAAGTAACAACTATCCCGACTCTTGAATGGGATTCTCAGGTTGCACAGTCATGTTGCACACCTCCTCACAAGCTGACACCAGGATTGCACAATGAACTGCATAATCATCCAAAGATGTTCTTTCTGGTATACTGGTGCTTCCACATTATTCAGGTAACTGAACAAGCATCATCTGAACAGTACTCTAGCAAATTCCCAATGTATCTTTCAACATGCAAAACCTTATGGTTTCATATTCACCTCTCACAGGGCTGCCACTCTAGTGGCAGATTCTACAAACATGCTCATTTCACCTCTTTTTCCCTGGTTAAGAAGTAACTGGCTGTTACAGTCATGCTTACTGCTCAAAACACTGGGATTGAACCATTTTGGCTGGGCTGAAGACATTACTCACCACAGTGATGATAAGCCCACCATCTGACTCCCTCTACAACACAAGAGTCCCAACATCAACATCCACACTCATGAGAGGACTGACGTTTTCAAGGAGTGTCAGATTTACTGTTCAAGCACAGAAGACGCACAGCAGCCAGTTCTTGCTTTTTCCCAACCGGCCCCAGTAAGCACCATGCCAAGGGCAAACTTTGGCTGAATCATCCTGGGTAGCCATAAACCATGTGCAGATTGTGCACATATGGCCGTGGAGTATCTGCAAGAGTTGCACTTTTCTGTTAGGCATAACCAGCTGTGCTACAGCAAGACAAGCGTCCCTGGTTGCTGCCAAGGCACGCTTTCTGGGAAGTGCAGCCCTGGAAGGCGTTGAGATGCCAAATCACGACCCAAAAAGCATGCCATGGCACTGCTGAACACTACTGCCAGCATCCCAAATTTAAAGTATTCACCATTATTTTCTCCATAGCTTCAAACATGATTTAAAATATAGCTTCAGGACTGATGCCCACTAATTATTTGTGCATTTTAAAACCACAATTATTTAAAATTATTAAAACCACAATTTATTATTTTATATTTATCTATTCTATAGGAATTACTGGTATTTAATGTCAAGTATCAAATCCAGGCTCCTTAATTTCATTTGTGGGACACACGGCACAAAATGAACTTCAATGCTCCAAAGTCAGCAACCTTTTTTAAAACTTATTCAGGAATAATAGCAAGGTAGAGAAGAGTGCCATTAATTTTTAATCTGAACTGAAAATTCAATTATAGTGCTGTAATTTTTCCATACATTACTTCGGCTGAATTCAGAGAATGCTCCCTGTTTTATGAAAAACATGTTAGGAGTGAAATGTAATTCACTGGGTTGTGTTTCTTTACCCCTCTATTATGCTTCATAGAAATTCTCTAGACTGGGCTGTATTTCATAATATTCACATCATATTAATTAGAATGGAAAAATAAAAGTACTGTTTGAACTTTTAGCTAATTGAGGAGGTAACAGATACATTTCTACACTGCAAAACTAGTTCTTGGCTTTTTTATGCCACTGTTAAGAGACTGTTTTTGACTTGCCTTTTGCAATTTCCATAGTCTAGTAATGGTTTATAAGAAAACATCCGCTGTGAAAGATGTTTGCAGTTTTAGCAATGCCAATAAAACACAAGAAGAAAACACAGGCAAAAGTTATTTCCTGACTTAAAATAAGCCACAGAGATCCTCATGTTTGCCTGCGTGGCTCAGTGTCACTGACTCTGGCATCTAGAACCTCAAGTCCTCTTTGTTCTTCAAAGGGATGCAGTAATCATCATTAATTTCCACTGCTTTGATTTTGGTTACATAGCAAATGCCTGATAAACCCACTGAGACATTGGCACACAGAGCCCAGTGTCTAATAAGACAGCTATTTGCATAGAGTATCGGCCACAATTTAGAATGTGTTGTGATAGATGTGGAAAGGGAATAACAGATCTATATTACCATGTACGAAACTGAGATTGTTTTCACAATTTAATTCCTTGGGGATTACAGCTCATCACCTTCTCTTATAAAGAATCCCACATTCCCCAAGGAGGCAACGTGCCATGAGCTAGACTTAAACTAAAATATGGATTAATAGGAGGTAATATTTATTAATTATGAACCTTGCTGTAGGAGTGGTTTTCAATGCAACTTTCTAACCATTTCTTGAGAAAGAAAAAGCCTGAAACATTTGTAGGTTACAAAACTAATTCTCCCATTTAAAATAGGAGCGGCCATCCTACTATAATTGGTCATCTTTACTGTAAAAGAAATTTACACTCAGGTCTCTGACCTTTTTGCTGCTTCTGACCAGCAAATGGAGGATCTGGCTTCTCCTGTATTTCTCTGCCAAACCAAAGGATAGGCAGGATGCCGGGCTGCATGCGTCCCAAGCAGCCTTCAAGTCCCTGAAGTTTTAATGACTACATAACCATCTAAAAAAAGCACGTAAAGGAGCTTGTCACTGCTCCTTTTACTGGCTACTAAAAATACTTGAAAAGTAATTTCAGGTAACACGAAAGCAATGTGAACTGTCCTCAACTTTTCAACCATAAAAGATGGTTCTAAGAAAACAAAGTGAGGCCCCAATGAATGACTTTTTTGTATCATTCTGCTTCAGAGATACTACAAGCTTAAAAACCATCTTTGTTTTTGTGGTACACTTCACTATTTTTTCACCCCCTTTGGCTTCCCCACTAGTAATTCACCTTTGAAAGTTACACACTCAGAAAAACACGTAACTTTGTTTTTCCCTTCTTTTACTCCTAAGCAGTGGCTGATAATAATTAAAACACATAATAAATTGCTTGTTATCTCCTCTAACTGTCAATGCATTTTGTGATATTAAAACCAGTTCTAAATGTACATTTCGGGTCTGGCTACACTTCAAATCTCAATTCACTGTTCTTGATGTATGCACAGCATTTTCTACATCAATTAAAAAACACTGAAGCAATTACTTTAATAAAATAGAAACTTACTGTGAATGACTTTAGAAATACTAATAAAAATAAATATAGGCTCTATACATACAGAGACTACACTTTGTACATTATAGGTGCAATACAAATGATTAATAACAGTGCTAAGCCTTAAAATGTAAATCAGTAAACACTCAAAAGACATGGATATCTGCATGTGTACAAACTTTCTTAGCTGTGATATTTGATAGCATGCCTGCACTCTCCAACAGTAGGTTGCCCAAATATTAACAGTGGGCACATTAAAGAAATAATCAATGAAATGACAGGTTTTATAGCTGAAATATAGTTAGTCAGCTGAGAGAAAAGCAAGTAAAACTTCGGGACGGAAGAGAACCACTACAGAACGCAAAGCTACTGGACCAAGACTTTGGCATCTGTATATATGCAGAAGTTCCCTATCTTTCATTGCAAATACATATCTACTTAAATACAACTCCTTTTTGGTTTGTTTTGCTGGATGTAATGCACATTGAGAATCTGAACTCATAAATTGAGTAGTTTTTAACATGATTCAAAGATGCTATGAAAACTCACTGATGTCTTCTCCCAGTTATCTCCATAGCTGATAGTTTAATAACTAATGGATATTAAAATATTTACAAGAAAGCTAAAACAGCCTTTTATCTACCTCAGGTAAAATTCAAGGAGCACATCAGATCATCTTCAAACATCAAGTTATCCCAAAGAACTGGCAGCACAACATTGAAAGTGGAAAACCATCTGCACATAAGTGTTTTGGAAATTACTGCTGCTGGTTATTATTTGGCTTTTTTTTGTTGTTGTTGTACTGCTGAAGTACAGTAACTAAGGTCTGTCTACACAGCACTGGAAGCAGCCTGCAGCCAAAATTCCTAAAATAATGTAGATTAATTATTTAACCATACTGCAGAAAAAAAAAATTAAAAAATCTTTACTACTATTACTACCTTAAAAAAAACTTCTACAAATAAAATACATTCATGTTCTTTTGGTAAGCCTTATAGCAGTCTTCCATTCCTCTGGAAAATCTCTCTCAAAGAATGAGACTATTTCAAAGGAAAGAGTCCCCTGCCCATGGTGCTTCTTGCAGAATCTATCTCTGCTTTATCTGAGGATTTATTTATTTTTCTGTTAATAAAAGGAATGTAATACTTCTTTACTTAATTTAACCTTGAAAGCAGCAGAGGTGATTAAATTTAATTAAATTTAGGAAAATTAATAAAAACACAGGATACATAACTTCAGTCAGACTAGATATTAAAATAATTTCAACTTCCTACACAAGGACAACAAACACTGTACCACATCCCAAGATTCAAATGACACAGAACTACAACTTTTACTCAGACATATATCAGGCTGTTTCATAGCTTCAAGTAAGCACTAGGAACAAAACACACATTGTTACTTCCAATTAGTACCCTCTGCACTCTAGGAAAAGGAGCTGCTCTGTTGTTTTTTAGCTATTCAGTACCTACAAAGTGCATGAAATTACCTCTGCATTTATTTAACAAAAGTAACAAACAGGTAATAGTTCAATTTTCACCATATTCTCATGAATGTTTAAAAATCCTAAGGCAATATATTCTGAAAAACTAATTTCATCAACAACCCTGATTAGTTACACTAAATTTCAGGAACCTAACTGAGACACACAAGCTATGCGGGAGGCCATATCCACTCCCTTTGAATGGGTGAAAAAAGAAATGTAATGGTTAGGAATCCAAATCACCTCTGGCAATCTCACTTTCTTGTTGTGCTCCTGAACCTCCTCAGAGTGCCTGAATTTTGGTGGGATTATTTAGACCCAAATATTTGCATTTTCTCATCTAGTGAAGAGTCTACATAACTTTGCTAAATATAAAATGTTTTTAAACATCTAAAGAGTTGAAAAGATTATCCTTAAATGTACTCACAGCTAGGAAAAGAGTGAAAATTTCAAGAGTGGCACAACCTGAATAAGATTTTTAAAAGGACTTCATATTTATGTAAAATTGCTTCCTTAAGCAAAAACAGGCTTTTAAAAATGTTAAAAGGTTCCTTCCAATCCCGGAAGAGTTTGTCTCTGCTTCTACAGGATGAAAATGTAGTAGGCCAAAATACACACATAAAACCACTACTTACACAGAAGAGATCTATTTAGCAGTTGGTGTTATTCTTGTTATAAAAAATAGGAAATTTTGCTGAAGAATATTCCTAACTGTAGTGAGTCTATGCACCTTAATTTCCATTACTGGGTTGTTATGTCTTCAGAACAATATTCCCTACTTACTTCAGAGATGAGTAGAGCTCTAGCACGTGTGAAACATATAGTCAATTTAGTATGAAGACAGATCTTCACCTGAACAAATTTAAAATTCCAAGTGTTCAAAGAGGAACTTTTTTTTCCCCATTTTTATGAATCTATGATGGCACTGATGTGTCAAAAAAATATCCTTAAAGAAGTTCATGAAGGAGAAAAGCATATACGTGGTTCATTTCTGCCTTGCCAAATACTTCAAAATGTAGTAGTTCACAGAGGAAAGAGTAATCTCTGCTAAAGAGAAAACTACACAATAAATGACACCATATGCAGTACTTCAGAATAACATTCTTCAAAATAACAGAATCTGTCTAAACATTTTTGGAGGGAGTGGGAAGGATATGGGACTATGGCAAAAATCTGAGCTAAAAAGGGTAGAAGGAGAAGAGACGCCCAGACCACCCCATTGCCCAAAGGCAGATCCACCAAGGACAAGCTTTCATGGGAGCACCTGCAGATGCTGCACAGACACCTCTGTGCCATGAGGTGTAGGGAGGACATCATCACCACCACCACACAAAACAACAATGCTAAAACACTTCCTTGCTCTGTCTCAGTAACTGACACATCAGCAGAGGACACTTCTGCAGTTCGGTTAAACCCCACCGATTTTCCTCCCTCTTTGATCCCCACCACATAACACTTCAGCACTCATTTCCTTCGATAAATTAGTGACTAATTTAAGTAACAGGTATAAAGCTAGAGGTCAAAGACCTCAAATTTCAAAATCAGCTAAGTCTGCCTAAGCACCTCACTTGCAATAAGTTATCAAGTTGCCATTCTTAAATTCAATTTACCAAAGTCTTACTCCAAAATCTCAGAGACTGTTTTGCCCTCCTAGGTGTTACAGCAAGGGAAGAGTGACTTCTCTCCTTTAAATGAGAAATTAAGCCCTCTATTCTCCCTTCTTTAGTTTTGGGAACTGATAGAAATTTATTTTTTCCTAAATGCTACTTCTTTCCTGGGACTGCCACAAGCCATGGCCTTGCTATAAGCCTGAATGCTTTAATTATATACACTTGTTAATTTCTCATTTGTAGGCTTTTAAGCTTAGGCTCATTTTTGATGGAAATGAAATTCTGATTTCTTCCTCAAGTGAGAAGAAGTATTTAGGGATTATACTTCCCTTTAGTATATTCATCTTAAACTACAGTTCTCAACCATCCAGAGAACAGTGTTTCAGAAAGTTTTCAATACTGCAAAATGAGATAATGATAGTTACTGAAAATAAATCTTGTAACTTCTAAAGTTATTCACACACACACATAGTGGAACAGGTAGCAATTTCATATTTATCATGCTTTTGTTTCTATGGTGTCTTTCTTTTCACTTGCCTTACTTTAAAACTACTAAAACCACAAGATTTCCGAGTAAATTATTTAAAAATTGAAGTAGTTTTTTTGAAGAAATATATCAAAAACAAGACTGTTTGAAACTGCTGAAATTTTTCCTTTCTTTTCATGTTCTCACATCACTTATTAAAAAGCCAAACCTTTTAAAAGTATCTGAGGTTAAGTCTCGGCTTAATTTTTTCCATTAATTCTAATATTGATATCCACTTTCCTTGAATATGTCTGTCATTCAAGCAGAAACCCAACTCTTGGCAAATAAAATTATCTTAATAACTGAAAACCAGAAGAGAAAACAAACACAAATACACCATGCAGGCACAAAGCTGGGAGGCAGACAAATGTGCCCTTCTGTAACATATTTCCCTGTGGTATAACACCATGTCCCATCTCACGACTTCAAGTCATAGTAATTGCCAAAACTGGTCACCATATTTACAGCCTAATAATTGCTTCCCTTCCTACCCTGAGCAAGCTTGCAAAAGTTGAAAGCACTCTACAAATGATAGCAGTAAATTATACTTTAGTTCACATACCTAACTGTAACACTTCAGCAAAACTGAATTATTAGTTCCCTTACTAAACCTAGTGTTCAAAAGGACTTAAAGGGTAATCTCTCCATCCAGCATTCAGAACAAATGCAAATTTTTTTTCTTTCTCTGAAGCTACTACAGCTTAATAAGTGTTAAATAGGGTGATCTATGAATGAAGAAAACTAATTTTATGCTTTTTTTGTTGTTGTTTCATATGCTATATGAGGAATTCAGGAAAGCAGCTCAGCTTTAAAAAAAAAAAAATCATCTAGTCTAGTCACCAGGCAAAAGAAACACGAAGTATGAAGAGTTGTTATTTGGTGTGTTTTGTACTTACATTTTCCTCCATTATTCAGCAGCTGATTAAAGACAGAGTAATCACAGAATTGGTCAGGTTGGAAGAGACCACATCGCTGATTAAGCAGGGTCTTCCTACAACACATGGCACAGGACTGCATCCAGATACAGATCTCCCCCATAGAGATCAGAACATAAAGCTGGCATGCATTTCATCAGCCTTAACACAATATGTCTCTTTTTGTACTTACTTTCTTTAAAACTGAGACCAAAACCAGTAGCTAAGTTAGTGTTAACAGATAAAATGTAATGTTCAGCCCTACAACACTTAATAATGAGCTTAACAGTCAGGCTCAGAGTACACACACCCACAGATGTTAACAGCAGCATTTTCAAAACCAACTCCTACTTGGTTTTGAAGGATTAGGCCATAACTGGGTGAAAAGTTTAATATGGTGTAAATAACATCAGCTCAGTAATTTCCAAAGTAGCTCAAAACAATAGGCCAAGCACACTCTCTGCAGATTTTATCTAAATTGCTCAAGACTTGGCTCTCCTGAAAACTACCTAGAGATCCCATTAAAGGCAATGATTTTTAAGATAAAGAATAAAGTAATAGCTTACATGATACCATCTCTCTGGGAGCTTTATGTTGTATTTGGGCAAAAAGGGGAGTATAAGATCATTGATATCTATCTACAATCTGAACCTTGAACAAAGATTGAATTAAATGAATGGATCAAAATCAGGCTAAAACCTTTATATGCACCAAATGAAAAAATAAGCTTTATTTTCTGATAACCATCAGAAAATCTGGTAAACTGTTTCCTTGCCTCATTTCAAGGTAGAAAAAAATTGTGGAGTGCAGCTGGGAAGAAAGGCAGCAAAATGAAAAATCATCAACCAGTCGAAAAGTATCAGTTGAAATAGAACGTCTGAATGTGAACAGCTGAAGATTTTGTATTAAATCATTTGTTCAAATGCCTGTCTGGGCTCTTTTCATGGCTCTTCCCACTAATGGAAACTGAGTGGGAGCAGACTGCATCCCCATCTCTTTCCCCTGCTCCTGAATAGCATGCAGGTGTCATAAGGAAGTGTGTGTCATAAGGAAGAGATTTTGCTGCAGGGTTCATTGTCCAGAAGAATGCCAAAAGAAAGGATGACACTGAGATAAACACATAAAAAAGTATTCCTCTTGTTTTGAGTCATTCAGTAGGAGTGAAATTCTATTTACGATAAAAATATTAGTGAAATACAAAACTGAACACATTTTGATGGGTGGCTGCTTTAGGAGATGGCACATTTTTTTAAGATTCTGGATTCTGATGTGTTAAAGGTTGGCATTTTAAAAGATATCTCTGATGAGAGATTCCCATACCACAAACCAGTTACAAATAGTTGTAACAAGGCTAAAAGAGACCATTTGAAAAGCACTTTGGGAGTATTTCTTCAGGAACCTAGCCTGAGATAAATCAGCAGATAACAATTCACTCCATTTGCTCAGATTTCCTGAGTGCATCTCTCTAAGCACACGCCCTTGGCTAGAGTCAAAGCAGAATGTGCGCTTCTGCCATAAAGTTTTACTAGAAGGTGGATACACTGCCTGAAACCTAGCCTTGCAGATGACACACAACCACAAAAAACCTAGAGCATACAGTAAAATGAGTTCAGGTTGGCCTTTCTAAGAACTCACCAACATCACAAGAAACTGCAGGTCTGTTCTCCTCCTGCTACAACTGTCCAGTCTGGCCACTACCGTACCAACAGCTGTACAGCTCTGTAACTAAGTTAAAAAGTTTAAGGAGAGCTGGCTCAACTCCGAAAATGAAGCTAAGTTTCCTCCTCTTTTACCTTTCAGAAGACTTTATCCCATGCACTGAGCTTTACAGTTGTCCCAGTTGTTTCCACACTGATCTATATATTTATTTTAACATGGTGAGTAAATAAAAATGTGTAACAGTATAGTACAGGGGAAACACCCTGCTGGCTCTTCACTATTTCCAGCAATGGTAGTGCATAAATGTGAAGGCCCAAAACCAGAAAAGAGAAAAGTCTGGTCAGAGAGTCATCACACTGAGCTTTTCCTACTCACATTATTCCCTCCCCTTCAAGGTCCTCTCAAGGTACAGCACATATTCTATAGAGTCCTTCTATGGTCAGGATACAGAATTGAACCAAGTCTATACAATACACATGACTCGAATGCAATAAATGACAGAATACAAGTGCTTTGAATTCCTTACTCTGCATATATGGCTATGTTTTAGTATGGCATCCACATTTACATCATAATTTCCACAGGTCTATATAAACCTGCATGAAGATAAACAGGCACTCTTCCCATGCAGAACTGGAAGAATCCACCCAGAAGCTTTGCTCTGTAAATTATTTCAAATGCATTTTAATGAAGCCATAAAAGATATTAGCAAGTGTGCTGGGAACTTTAGTTTTAAATTATTATGATCTGTTACTCTAACAGAAGTTATTACTATTATTTAACCCCACTGGTGTACTTAAAGTGAAAACAGTTTCAAGTTTTTTTCAACAGGCTTTGTCTCTACAATATTTTTTTCAGAATACCCTTCCTGTTTAGCCTGTTGGCCTCTAGCTTTGCATACACAAAAAGATATCAAAATAACTCAAGCTTTCAAATTATCCTATCTTTCAGAATAAAAAGTAAGCGGCAACCTAAAAACGCTTTATTAACCTTTTCACTCCACATTACAGAAAGATTCATTAATCAATTAAATGGCATCTCAAAAAATTCCAAGGAAAACAATAGGCACCCCGGTTTTTACCATTTTATGACTTTAGATTAAAAAAACCACCCAAACCAGTAAACTATTAGTTGCTGCAATTCTCAGCAGTTCCATTAAAATGTTACTCAAATTTATTGAAAAAAGATATTCTAGAAAGCTTTCCATGCTAATATATATGTAGAAAAATAGAGACAATGCTTTTCATGTCCTCTGCAAAGGGAAGAAATTACGAATTTAGACAGATTCAGTGTAGCCTTGCCTCGGACACTAAACAGTACATATGCAGGAGGGAGGGAAGGCTAACAGAGCTGAGGTAAGGCAGATGTGGGGTCAGAAACATCATGGAAAGCGTGAACCCAATCTCAAACCCACCTCCCAAGGGCAGTTCTACTAACAAAACTAAGTCATTGTCTTTCAGGACCCTTCATCATGCTTTCAAATTTTTCAGGATATGTTTTCCATAGAAATAAAACTAGATGCAACTTTCCAGCACTGCTCTTATTATTTAAGCCATGCTCCTACCTCTCCTCTCCTCAGCAGCATCAGCCCTTCTTGACACTGCCCTGCACCTCAATCCCCTTTGTCTATAGGACCTTCCTCACAAACCTCTGAGTCATCCCCCAGCCACAGCTTTACAGGATAAAAATTTTCCATTCTGCACAAACATCCAGCATTCCTTGTTCCTCGACACGTGCACAAAAACTACATTCTAACAGACTCATATTACCATGATCTCAGCTATGCTTTAAGCTTCATCTTTTCTTCATCAATCCCGCAATCACTGAACTGTTCATCATTTGCCACTATTGCTTGTATGTTTACATACAGACAACTGACCAAAACAACAAGCACATCACACCTGATCCAAATGCTGGGAGAAGTCCCCACAAGATCTCAACCATTGCCAGTGCCCTCCTTGCCATTACTTCTGAGTGCTGGCAGCTCACCAGCTCTTTATCCATTTTATTGTTACTGTACAGTTCTCATTTTAAAATTAATTTTAGTTGAGTAACAGTAAATCAAAGACCTAACCAAATTTACATGTTAGCTATATAAATAGTGTGCTTTCAGTTTGACAGCCAAGACACAAAAACAAAACAAGTAATCCACTGCTTCAGGTTAACAATTTCCTTTTGGCAAGAGAGTAAGTAATACAAAACTGGTCTAGCAGTAAAGTAAGTGATGCAGTCTTAATTGGAAGCAGTGTAACCAGCTCCTCACACAATGAGAGCAACGCACCACCTACGAAACAACCTCTATAGCATATACATTACATGAAAAAAAGATCTATTGCTTTTAATAGAAGCTTTTAGGCATGATCATCACTTTTAAAAGTAGATAAAAGTAAGAGTTTAAGCAGAGATGGTGATATGGTAGAGCCAAGCTTGAAAATGTCCTCCACACTGATTTGGTACAGTGACAAATTGAAAATAAAGGTAATTAAAAAAAAAAAAAGTTTTAAACATGTTCAACTTAAAACAACAGAGGAGTCTCATCAACAAGCTCTGGGTGTCTGAGAGGCTTTAAGATGCTGCTGACCCACATGCTTAATCTCCTGCCACAGTTTAGGAGGCTGTAAGAAAGGCCTACAAAAGGGGATATGTTCTGTGCCCAGGATCTGATTCCCAGCCTTCACATCAGCACATGGCACCCTAAAAGAAATGTGAGTTCAGGTGAGGGAAGTGAACTGAGGTGCAGGTATTGTCTGCTCCTCCATACAGTCTGAGGGGTGGGGAGAAGCCAGCAGCTGGCACCATCTCAAACTACAGCATTTAAGGCTTCCAGAGTACATCTGTCAGAGCCATTTGTGAATAAATTTCAGCGAAAGAGTTTGTAGAATTGAGAACTTCATATGTAAAGATTACAATGAAAACACAACAGATAAAACCACAAAAAGCTACAAAGGCTGATTGATAATGTAAATGTGAGAGGGAATTATCACGGGTAAACTTAACCTTTTCTTCACTTATATCACAGCACAGCCGGGGAGAAAACAATTGAGAGTTCGAAATCTACTACATTTTCAACCCAATCTGTTTCCCCAATATAAAAAACAGTTCATGACATAAAAGGTTATTTCTTGTTCCACTGTTTATTTTATTTCAATAGAAATACATGAGGATTAATTTAGCTTTTTGACTAGAGGCAACCAACTACAGACAATGCAACCCCATTTTTAATTTGTTGTCTTACCTAAGACTAGAAATAACAGCATTAATAAGTGACAACAAACTCATGTAGAAAATGGTGTGCTTCAGCTTGTCCTCTGGATTTTAACTTTCCAACTATCATTCCCAACACTAATCCACTGCCAACATTTGCTCTTTTCCCCTCTCACACTTGTCTTTTCTGCTGTGACTTCTCCACCATAAGTTTCTGCTGCCAGAACAGTCTTTCCATATTTATTCATTTTACCAGCTCAATGTCTAGCCCTGAATTTCTACTGCTCCCTTCCTTTCCCATGTCCAATCCTTCTTTACAAACCATTCCAGGTTTACATTGGCTAATTCATCAGTCTTTCTTCCCAATTCTGTCTTTTTTTGATTGTAAAACATACTGAGTGAAGGACGATGACAAGAACAATCAGAACAATGAATGAGCAATATTTTGATGATATATGAATTATATTTAAAAACTGCAAAAAACCTCGGGACACAATAAACTGCACTGTGCAAAGCTCCGCTGTATCACTGCAGTGTGTGTTTAGAAAGGCAGAATCAAACTTAAAAAATCACTAATGCTGATTTTTAGCCCTGTGGCTAAAAAAACACAAAACAAATGAGAAACAAAGGAATTAGCACTGTCCATGCCAGGAACGCCTCAAGTATTTACTCGACTCACTGATTACAGGGGTATCTGTGCACAGCTAGTGATATAAAAGCACCTGGGATTCCACGACATTTTCCCATGACCTTCAAACACAATTCTGAAGAATAAAATTGTAGCAGGAATCATAGGCTGTTGCAGATAATTCTGCGATATTAAAGCTGCATTAATGCAAGTTCTGTTTGAAAACACACACACAAGTACTCGGTATTCTTCCACAGCCATACCAGGGACCATCTATGTTTGTCATTGAACGAAACAACAGCTCCTTCCTCTACAACAAACACCTCAGTTTTTCTGGAACCATCTATCCTTCCTATTTTCTTTTCAAAAGCAAAAGAAAATTACTACCTGCTTATTTTGTGTGTCAAAAAAACCTCCAAGAATAAACCTGTTTATTAAAGAGCTATAACAGACACTGTTTCTTCATCTCCTCCACCAACCATGCCACGAGGTTTATGTTGTACGTAATACTGCAGTGATATATGGGATTGTTATATAGGTTTGTTAACTAAAAGCAGTTTCACTGTGCCTGTGATTGATAAACTATGGGACTACTAAAACATTAAAAATGTTAATCTTTGTAATAATCTCCTGAAAAAATTTTATATTAATTTAAACCATGGATCATTTTAATATTTAATCATTGCAGACTTCACTTGGAATGAGGATAGCTACTCACTGAAAAGCACTTCATTTTTTATTTTGAAAAATGACCAGCTAGTATTTATTCTGTAACTCTCTTCACATTTTTTCCTCAAGCAAAGTAAACCTGCAAGCAAATGAAAAAATCCACAAGAGCAGAAAAATTTAAGGCAGAGTTTGGGTCAGAAAACATTGACTTTCACACTCCTGTTTCCCAGGAGTAACTGCATTACAACAGTAGTACTGTATGAGAGTCGGGAGGACTGGGGGAGACTTCTAGTGCAAATGGAAATCACTGGCTTCTTTGTCCACATCTTACAATCATCTATGTTGCATTCTCTTCACGTATCTCACAACATGTAAACATAAAAATTCACTTACTCTTCACAAGTACTTAACAGAGCGACTCTGCTCCCCACAATATTAAACCGGTTTAGGTTCTTTAGTGGGCAGCCCAATTTTGTAACGTCAGCCCACTCCTACCCTCTCCTAGAATTCACACCTTGCCTTGCTTAATGCAAAACTTAGATTAACATGGAAACATCACAAAGGAAAAAACCCAACAACTTCCTGGTTATGATAAAAATCTCACAGAAACTCTAAAATTCTAACTGCAATTAACAGTGACTAGCCTTGAGGGTATCAATTCATTTTGAAAAGTACTTAAAATTATCTAGCCAAAACTAATTCATGGTCTAGAGAAACAAATTTCACAAAAAAATGCAAGGACATTATCTTCACTGCGCTGCAAAAATATAACCCAAAGAAAACAACCCTCGTCTTGTTTTCTATGTAGCATCTACTAGAACTGGATGTTTCCTGGAGCTGTATTTAGCTGATAATATGTACTATATATTATATGTATTATACATACATATATATATATAACACTTTACATATATATATATCTTATATTTTATGGCTACTGCCATAAAGCACACTGAGTTTCAGATGCCCTTTAGAGTGAGCTACGGGAATTTGGCTGAAATATTTGAATTAAGTAAATCCTAAAAATACCCTGAGGGGTACCACAGGTTTTAGATATTAGCTTACATGACTAGACTTCATTCTGTATTTTTGACCAATAATGAGGTAGGAGATTTTCAAATCGACAAACAAACTGACTTCCTTATTCAAAGAGGCTGAAGAAGCTAACAGCAAGAACTACAAAATACAGAACTGGCAGAAGTGAGTTTAGCATCTTTCAGTGCATATAAACATACTCTACAGAGTTCAAGCTCATGGAAAAAAAATACAACCAACCAACCAACAAGCAGTAATTAAGGTACCGCCTTTACTCCCGATTTTATGAAGAAAGTTTGTATCTCCTTGCATATTACCTTTTGCTAAAATATGTTCTTAAAGAAAGACATACAGGAAAATCCTGGTCATTTAATGTGATGCAGTAATAAACTCTGGAACTCAGTTGCCTGTAGCTGAAATGGAAGGCATAGCCCTTTTTATATTACTTTATTAAAGCCACATGTCTGTCTTTGTACAAAACTGAATATAAGACTTAAAGCTAAATACATAAGTAATTTTACCACTGTTAATAGGGATCTCTACTTTAGTAATCTGATTTGAAGTCATCTTTCAAAACCTAGATGTCTGAAGAGCTCCCACATTTGCACTGAAAATGAACTTTCTATATTGCTTTTGCAGATACAAAATACTATTTTAAGCACAATAAGAAGTCAGTTGTAGAACACTGTGGTACATAATGGTTTCTTGGCTACATAAATCATATTCACAGAATTCCCAATATTGTTGATGGACCTCTTGAGGTCATCTACTTGTGCTCATCTACTCCTGCTCAACCTGTTTTAGCTAGAAGACTATACACAAATGATATTTCAACTAGACTTATGTCTTTCCAACTTCCACAATGACATAAAAGAAGTCACAGAGGATAAATTGTATCAATGCATGATGAAGGACAATCACGCCAACAAAAAAGCTGACCAAATTTTTCTTTAGGCGAGCAAACAAGCTATTTCCTGAACACGTATTTCCTGTCCCCAGCCCATTTTGCACCAAGGAGTGCAGTGATTCAGCCAACAGCACTAACAGCAGTACATAAAATACACTTCAGTTTTTCCCAGATTTGTAGAATTTTGTGTATCTCTTAAACATCACTTTATACAGTTTTCCATTATAGAAGTCATGTATCAGTAGCAAAGGCTGCAGTAGAACTCAATATATCTTTACTAGCAGGTACCCTTCCATTCTGATTAGCTCTTTAGGAATAAGCCTGGGCCCCAACAGGAACTCAAAATCTATGACATGCAACTGAATTACCGAGTGTGAAGGTGTGGGCTGTATATACAGCCCATTCACACCACAAGCTCTCTTTCAGAGGGGGTTTCTGATACTACTATGATCCGTCCTTGGAACTGCTGATGGAAGGTGGAGCAGCTTGAGAGCCACATAAACAGTGTGGCAGAGAATCCCCAGCCAACACTTCACATTTAGAAGTTTTTGCAGCTCACATATTCTCAGGTATTTCTGTCCAGGATTTTCTGAGCACAGGCATGACCAGAGCACTCTGCAGAGAACACAAAGGAGTCCAATGTACCCGGAACACATCACGCCTGTAAGGCAAACACAGCCAGCTCAACACTCCGGGTTGGATCAGATTTACTGCACACCCACAGCCGGCCGAACACATCCTGCAGCACTACACGGCCTGGTCCCTCTGCACGTGGGGCAGCACATACAGAGCTGAGGATTGTCCAGCTCCAGACACCCTAACACCTCACACGAGACAGAGTTTCGCACACACACCCAACCACACTACACCGGCCAGCACCATGCGAGCAGTCGTGCTCACGAGGGAAAATCGTGAGCTATCCTCCCATGGAGGCACCGCAGCTTCGGCCAGCCCAGCCTAGCTGGCGTGCCCGGGCTAGGCCTCGAACACGGCCCCGCCGAGGAGATCTTGGTGAGGGGTTTGTTTCCCTCCAATGTGGCTGCCTGGTGAGGGTCATACTTCTCCGAGCAGGAAAAGCAGCCCTGGCAGTCGAGGGGTCTCGCTCCCGGAAACGGAACGCCAACCAGGACCGCAGGCCAGCGCAGCACCTCAGCCACTCCCGCCCACGCCCAAAATGGCGGCAGCACCGCGGCCCCTCGCCCACCCCAACCCCTCCAGCCGCGCTCCGGGGCGGGGCCGCCAGGATTGACAGCGAACTCCGGCCAATGG
>VXBQ01012254.1:620407-777244 GCA_013400175.1 Phainopepla nitens
CGTACCTCGGGCCGAGCGGCACAGCTCCGCCTCCTCCCTCCTCCCTCGCCGGGGCCACTTCCTGTGCTAGCGGGGCTCCCGCCGCCTCCTGCCCGAGCGTCCCCGCCTCCCGGTCCCGCCCGCTGTGCCCCGGCCCCGCGGCCGTGGCGAGGTGACTCGCGCTCGTCTTTGGCACTGGAGCGTGCCTCCGGGTTTTCCGGGGAAAACGCTTCGGGTCAGGCTGAAAGCTCAGCCGCGGAGTGTTTCAGCATCCCCCACGCACATCCTCCGCTCACTTTTTACCGCCGTGTTTCTTGCCTGTGCCCGAAATGTTGCTCCGGACTTGTAGAGCGAAAAGCAATTAGCCGCTTTCACACGATAGAATCACAGGATGGTTTGAGTTGGAAGGGACCGTAAAAATCATCGAGCTCCAGCATGCCATCATCTTCACTCATCACAAGCCAAGCAGGAATTTACTCGCAAAATCTTAAAACACATGAAAAATTACGAACTCCAGTGGATAATATTTTGGCTATCTTGAGATGTTGCTGGGCCTTCTGCATCAGATAGTTATTTTATTTCTGTGCAAGAAGCAAGCCACTGACTCTCAGAACAGTTTACCAATTAATATTGCAAGTACATGCCTTGGTTCCTACAAAAATGGCACTTGATAACCCAGTGTAGCACTCCCCTATAAGGAAAGATCCACAGAAAAAGAAATATGTACATTTGTTTACCTCTGCAACTTTGGAAGTGAAAGCCATACCCAGCTGAATTTTTTCATCTTTCTAGATGACATACACACAGAGTGGAGAATGAGCCTGCAGAAAAGTTGATTACTCAGAGTTTATGTCTGGCATGCATACCAAACCACAGTTTTTTCTAGTCATTTTTATAGGAAGCTTAATAGATACTTTAAATGATACAACTTTCTTAGAAGAATAGCCTGTCCTGATTTTAAGTGATGAGACAAAATGCTTTTTTTATTCCCTTTTGTCAAGAAATCTCACAGTAAGGATATTTAGCTGCTTTGAATGTGGCACGTCACTGGACACAACTTTACATTTTCTTCCCAAGAATCTTGTGCCCCTCTGTGACTGGAATTGCCACAACCACCATGAGCACTTTCTCTTATTTTTTAATACTTCATTTTGATTCCTTGGTTATTTTTATCTGATTCACTTAAACCCAAGTCGTGATTATGCTCATGGATATTTGAATATAATATTATGTAAAAAACAGCAATCAAATTCAAATAGACATTAGACATGATTTTTGACTGTAGAATCATAACCAAAAAAATTCCATGAAGGAGTATCAGGATCAGTGTTCCTGGCTATATTATTTTGTATTATCTGAACCACTGCTGAGAACTTTGTCCATGTGAGTCCTAGTAGCAAAATACATCTGGTTCTAGTTCAGTTTCACCTAATCTGACCTAATCACAAGATTCATTTCACTACTGAGTTGTTCTTCTAAGTAATAAACCAGTGTATTCCCAGCAGCCTCATTACTTAATCTGTAAAGAAGACATAAGGAATTATGAGTTCATGAAAAAGAGCTTTATAAGCACTGAGATGTTTTCGCCATTTTAGTTTCACTTTTCATGTCTTCATTTTTAATCTTTATTTTATGGGAAAATTGTTTGTTTCCCACTGCAATTTTTTTCTGCAGGAAGGGATTCGCACTGGTCAGAATGGTCAGAAGGGCAGTTGACTTTTAGACAATGAAGTGCTACTGACAGGTTTGCTGTATTTCGTGGGATTAGGAGCAGCCTTGGTGGAGTATATGCGTCCTCAGGTGTTTTTCATCTGTTTCTTACAGGTAGTAAGAGAAGAGGGATTCCATTACTATTATGTGACTGTAACTGAAATATATGTCAGTCAGAGAGGGATTTTTTTGTTGATCTTACCACACCCATCAATTTGCTGTCATACCTCTAGATCAGATTAGTGCAAAACTTTGAATGTTAGTTTTTAAATTACATAATTTTATCTCACAATTTTTTTTAAGGAAATGTATCAGTCACTGTTTTCAGTGACGGTTTTTTCCTGGTGTTCCTCCTGTTTTCATTATTTCACGAGATCTTCAGCTTCTTCTGACAATTTAAGAAGAATCTGTCCCTTTTTTATTCTCATCATACACAATGATTTTTAAGTTTATGATTTGTGAGACTTTTTTTAACAGAAGTGTTGTTAAACCAATTGAAAATAAGGTATAGTTAAAAGATAAATATTTCTCTTTTGCAGATTTCCGAGAAGCCGTTCCCAAGCTTTTAGAGTTTAGCTAGTTTACATAAAAGGTTGGGAAATTATGCTCAACATCTTTGTTCCAAATTGACAACACAGATTAAATTAACATACAGAAAAATATATTCCCAAAGTGCAACAACTTGTCTACCATCTAACCTTATGTCTCCTAATGTATGTCTAAACACCAAGTTAAGCTCAAAGATGTGAAACAATGTTCTGAATTATTTTGTTCTATTAATTTTGCTATCACCAAGAGTTTTGACCATCTCTTATCCTGAACTGTAGCCAATATTGCCAATAAAACAGCTATTTGATTTGTACTATTCAGGTTAGTATTGAAACTTTCAAGTAATACCTTACTTCAGAACTTCTAAAAGGTGTACAGTATTCCCCGTCTAATCACAAGGCTAAAACTCTCTTCGTGCTCCTGTCTCTTCCTAACAATGTAATTTCTGGTGGCTTTGACGGATACAGTCTTACTCTTCTCATATCCAACCAGAACTGCTACTGAAAGAAACAATCGTCTTAGCTCATCCCTTTATCCATGTAGTTCCTTACTTTGCATCTCTCCAATGTTTTCGTATGCTGGCTCTGTATGCACTTTGCCTTCATTTTCAAATCCTTTCTTCCTATCCTGTCTTGTTTTCACTTAGCTTTATGTGTCATTTCTTATCTCTGCCTAATAAAGAATTTTGATTCCACTACTCTTTTTTTTCTTTTTTTTTCTCCTCACAAAGCCTTGTTTTGCTTTCCCCACATGTCACTGTTTCTCTCAAATCCATCCAAAAGAGAGCTCCTGTAGCTTCTGCTGGTGGTGCTGTGCCTACTCCTATCATGTTTCTCAGGAACTTAGTGTTTCTTTCCTGTTAGTTCATGTCTGGTCTTACATTTCAGTTCCAGATACCTTCCTCTTGTTGTATGTTAGGTTTGTGGTTGACACTACTATCCCTAAAATCAGGCATTCCTAAAAGCCCTGCAGCATAGCCCCAGACAGCTGTCCTTACCCATGCTTCCTGCAGGGATAAGGAGGGTTGTGGAGCCCATCCTCTCTCCTTCCAGCCTTCCAGCTGAAAATCTCAACATGATGTCAGGCATGATAGATGGTGCATTTTGTGACACAGACAGCCTGCCATTAGGACAAACCCATTTCACTGAACCGTCTGATGGTAATGACTTTCAGTGACAGACTGACCTGGGCAGGCTCAAGTCAGCGTGCTTGAGGTGAAAGGCTTCATATTCCATTACCAAGACTCTGAGCCATCAAGTCTGCTCCATCCCACCCCTACCTAATCTGTATTGATAGACTCAGTAGCATTTTCCTAAATGCCGTCATCCCTACAGATGTCTGCCGTTGTTTTGTTGATGCGGTCAATCAATACTACATTAAATGTTACCTTCAGTTTACCCTTAATTGTCTAAAGTAGATGTGATATTTTCATTATTTATACAAATATGCCATTAAATTATGCATTCCAGATTAAAAGAATAAAAGATTTGTTTACATTATTATTATTGCTCTGGCATCAACTTTTGGATTTCTGTGTAAAGAAATTAACCTCCTGTCGGTGGGGGAAATGGGGACTGACAAGCTCTAGCTCCTGTTGCCTCTGGGACGTAATTATGCTTGCGAAAACCAGAAAAAATCATAAGCTTAACACAGTAGACACTCTTGAAAGTTTCATCTCAGCATGAAGCTATGTTTTAATTATTATTTTTGTCTGCATTGTTCAGATCGACAGTGCACCAACTAGAGTAAGTGCTTATCCTAGTTAATTCTTCATGAGACTTATGTCACTGGAAGATGCATTTAATTTATTTCCTTTTGCTTTTCTTAAGCTGGCATGGACTAAGTGGCTATCTATAAACATTCCACAAAGGTTTTACTACTTTAGGGCCAGATCCAAAGCCTGTTGAGTCAATAGGAAGCGTCAAAGGTCTTTGGAACAAGCCCTATTACAAGACAGAAGTAAGCTATGATTTGTTTGGGAACCTTTAAGAGTAAAAAAGGAAAAACTCCTTGTTTATATTCTACAATATTAACAGATCTCCTGTGTGACAGATATTTTGCATTATTATGAAACGAATTTGGACACTTAGACATTCCCACTTACCTCAAAGGTGTGTATATATATATATATTTATATATATATATATATATATACATCCCCACATATCTATATGTGCATGTCCTGATTCCAACTGAAAATTGATAGCATTATAATAAAACCTTTTTCTGCTACAATTTATGCTTGCATATATTATTCTATGTAACACATAGAATTACCTGTGTAACACATAATTGTTGTACCTGAACAACTGTCATTTCTGTTGCAGAAGAAGATTTTCTTATTTACTGATTTAATTAGGTAATTACAATTATGTATCTCATATTGGGGGAAGTAGCATATTTTGAAAATTACTGTGAAACTAGTTTGGTTCATTTTATTTAAAAAAGCTAGCCTGCTAAGTATGAGTATAATAGTTATGTATTACAGGACAAGATCAAATAAAAACTCAGCTTCCAAGAATGAATGTGGGTTTAGCAATGACAAAATTAACCTAAGAAATGCACTGCTTCTAAATATTATCTATCTATCTATCTATCTGTCTATCTATCTATCTATCTATCTATCTATCTATCTATCTATCTATCTATCTATCTATCTATCTGTCTGTCTATCTATCTATCTATCTATAATATATAATATCAAGGAAACAAAAACCTATTTACAATTTTATAAATTATTTGTAATATATTTTGAGATCCATACCTGTCAATATAATTGCGTGATAGTTCCAAATTACTAGGCTGATGCAGTTAAGGCTACTTAGAAATATTTCTTCTTGCTAATGTTTGCTTAATGTTTGTTTGGACAGTGTTAAACTTCTATATAATTAATAAATTTTATGGACAGTTGACAAAATGATTCAATTAAATGATTACGTGATACAGACCAAAGTAGGTATGGCTCCTACAGAGTTTTGTCTCACTCCTCCTGACATGTGTTTCAGAGAAAGTTTAATTTGTCACAGACAGCAGTACAATGGTGTCTACATTCCCCAGACTCATAGTTTACAGCAGAAGTGAATGTTAGATCAGTTGATCAGATCTGTATATGCTATGCTATGAAAACTTGTCGATTCACTGTTGTGCTGAGTTTTGCTGAGCATAGGTCAAGTCTGAACAAAATGCGTTGTTCACTCTCCAAAGGAGCTGTGGAAATACAGAGATAGAGAATTAGACGTTTTTCTACTGTGGTTTGTTCCTATGGTTAATCTCATTGGTAATTAAGATCAAAAAACCAATGAATAATAGCCAAAAAAAGCTGTTCCTAATATCTCATCTGAATCTATTTGATTCCCTCTTTCAGCCATTGGTTCTTCTTCTCTCTTTATCTATAAGAGAAGTTTCCAGCATCCTATCACTGGGAAGGTGCTTATATACTGTAATCAGACCACAGACTAACCCTACTTTTAATAAACTGAGATTTGGGAAGTTTTGCTAAAATTTCTTGCCACTAGGCATTTCCTTCAGCTCTTGCATAATTTTTACAGCTGTCTGCTGTGGTCAGCCTAATTTATCAAAATGCTTTCCAAAATAAAGATGATAGAAGTGCATGATTCATTCCAAAAATGATCCCGTCAGTGACAAAGTCAGAATTAAGCATGTCATTAACCCTGGAAGTTACTTTATTACATGATTTTATATCCAGCAATTAAGCATGTACTTTGTCAAAGCTTTGCTTTGGCAAACCACATTGAATCATTTGGAAGCAGTGACCATAACAGTTTCCAAACATTAGTTTTCAGAATAAAGCTTTTCACCTTTCTAAGTATCACTTGTAATTCTTTGTTTAGCTTCATTTAAAAATGGTTTAATGGCTCCAGACCAGGAATGGATTTTTATCACTCTTTTAATTCCGTCCTCAATGTTATTTGCTATTGGCCTTTTAAACAACCTTTTTATTCTCATTTTCCTATCAAAAATGAGTTTATTTTCCTAGCTGGAGCTTTGCAAAAACTTTAAAGCATCTGTGGCTCACTGTTATTCCCAGAAAAACCTTATTAGAAGTATGTCATCAATAACAGCTATTTTTTGGGTTCACTGTCTATTTCTTAATATCTTTAATATGTGCTCTATTGATTTGTTACTAGGAAAGTCACCCGTCACCATTTCTTCCCACAAACACAAGTGGACTGACAAAACTCTGTAGAAAGTTTAATAACAAATTCACAATTAGAAAGCAGATCTTTTAACTTGACAGCCTCTGCCTACTTATGGCATGTTCTATGACTACAGGTGTCTGAAGTGTGAGAGCAACTTCAGGACTGTCCTCTTGGCCACGTTTGTTGCTGGTCCTTTTCCGCGGTTGGGAGGGATGACAGCAGAAGTGGTGGCAAGTGCTCTGCAGCCACACAGGTACCAGCTCATTCTGTGTGTCTGGCATGCTGTTCCTGGCAAGGCTGCCCATCCCAACACCTTTTCCCTTTGGTAATGATTGACACAAGACAGACGGATCCTTCCTAGAAAGATCCTGGCATCACCTGTGAGGGAAAACAGATGGGATTTTTACACAGCCTGAATTCAAGAACAGTGTGGATGCTTTTTCTGTCAGCACTTCAAACCACTGAAGTACAGACATAACCCATGTTTCCTGGCTGGCCACGAGTCCAAAGATGTGAGGTAATTAGGTCCTGAATTCCCCTTTACTGAGATACAGCTTTGTGGGTTTCATTCTCCCCTGTGTCTAAACGTTCTCAAACTCAGAGTTTGGACACTGAATCTTAACAGCATAGTGGTAGACAGCATTCATGGTTCTCTTTCCTGTTCTCTTTCCTGTTCTCTTTCGTGTTTTGCAGTGGTACAATAGGATTAGAGCAGTAAGAAGTTGGAACTTCTCAAGCCTTACAAATAACTGCCAAGCACTGTTCCAGTTAACTGAGACAATACTCAACCACAGTGATGCAGCTTTGCACTGTAATGTTTTATCCTATCTGCTGTATTTTGGGGCTCTTCTTGATGCTGCCTTGCTTTAATGAATGGCTGCATGGTTTTTAATTTTTTTAAATGAGATTTGTGTCAGAATTATCTAAATATAAGCTAAAATTACCTCAAAAGGATATTCAAGATTAGTATAGCTGAAGTGAGCCATCTTTTCAGTATCTTTATTCAAATAAAACTGGTACCGAAATGAGGGGCAGCCAGATCTGGCTGGAATTACTTCAACACTTTTTGTAAATACTTCATTACTAATACTGATAGTACTAATGATATATTGAACCATGCATTATATAAATATACAACAAGAATGATAATCTTTGCGTAAAAAATATGAAAATGAGCTTCATGTAACACAATGAGCTGCTGTCCAACAGCTAAAAAGTGGACACAGTTTCAAAGGGGGTCATTAGCTTCCAACACCAGTGTAGGACAAAATATGAAAAAACGCCCCATTACATAATAAGAAGCTATTTCTTAAACATTAGGTGTAAAAAAAGTCTCGAGTAGCTCAAAATAACTGGAAAATTCATGGTTCAAGCCCAATCTGTATTTATAAATAAAAAACTGCTTTCTCGAAAGATCAGGAATTAGGATTAGCTTTCTACTGCAAAGTCTTTTCCAGGATAATTGAATTTTGCAGTGACAAAGAGAAAGTACATGCAAATAATTAATTAGTAATAATTCAGCATGGAGAATTAATACTTACTCTACATAATAAGGTGAAAGGTAGTATCATTGAAAACACTATTATTCTTAGTTATGAATATTTTTGTGCATATTATTCTTTCATCTAGTATCTAATATCTTCATTCTTATTGATATATTATTAATTCCTGAGTTATATGCAAAAATTCTTATCCTGCAAACATTTATGTATATGCTTTATATTATACAATCTAGTGCTAAGTTAAGAAATGTTCTAGCTTCTAGGGACTTCAGTTCTTAAACACTTCTTTTAAAAATCAGCTTAAAATAAAAGCATTTTTTCCTTCTTAACAGACTGATCATTTTCATGTTAATAGAATAAATAATAAATTGACGTGACAGGAGGTAGGATAAGTATGAAAGCTGAAATGCTGCATTTACAGCTCTAACGTGTTTTGAGAAAAATCTGATCAAAGGCGTTTTATGAACAGAAATTTTCTATTTCCCTTTTGGGGTAAATTGTCTACTGTGGAAAGAGGAGTACTACTGGGAGCAGATAATCTTTTTTTGAAATCTGTTTTTCATGAATGACTGCTTTACTTTTTCAGATTAATAGCCATTAGTCTTTTTCTAGCACTAATCATGCAAGTGATGTCATAAAAAGTAACTTTTTATATAAGTTTTAATCACATATATTTCAAATCTCAAGTAGGCTGTGCAGACAAAACACTGTTTAGAAGACCCGGTTATACCATGCAGTAGTGTGTGATGAGGAGATGCTACATTTATTTTAGGAGAGAAAGAAATCTGTATTTCATTTGTTACACTGCTAACTTCACTTTAGGTAATTGCATTCAGCTTTATTATTGCCCAGAGCAATAACTGATTGTTAGTTATTGAAGTCTGAAATGATTTTTCTCATTTCCCAGGGGAATCTGGAGATTTACATGGTGCACAGCAGTAACTAATAGATATAATCTGGTCATAATGTAGCCCTATAATGTGTTATTTACTTGTTGAGAACATGGATGTTGAACATTTTAACATTTCCTCGAGAAGTGTTGCAGATTTTACTCATGATATGTGCGCTTTAAATGTGTACTACTCTTATTTTCACGATGGTTGCAATGCCAGCAACCATTAGAAGGTATGTAAAACACTGGGATCACACACCTGTACTTACCCAGCTGCACAGGAACTTGAACACATTTTATCCTCAATTTCTAAAACGTACACACGAGTTAAAAATAGCCCATGATAAGTAAATTTCATCAACAAAAGGTACTCATGAGTTTGACTTGGAATACTGTGGACAGGTGTCTTAGGTTGAAAGACAGGTATCTGCTAGGGAAGGCAGGAGCCTCCCTTGGAAACCCCCTCCCTCCGAATTACTGTAATTTTGAAATTAGGCGGCTCTCAGGCAAAGATATGGTGAAGGAATAACCGTCCTTAATTAGTGTATATAATAAGGTACACAAAACAACAATAACTGCGGTATTAACAACAAAGAAACAGGGACCCTGTGGCAGAGACGGGAAGAGGGATGAGCTTTTGCGAAGCTTTTGCTTCACAAACCCCCTGGGCTGTCTGTCCTGGGTGCTCCGGCAGGGCTCTGAGGAGGAAAAAAAACTCCGAGCTGGAACGCAGAAGTCCTGGGGGTAGTGGATGGACGAGGTGGGTCCGCAGCTCTGCAGCACGCCCCAGCAGGGCCGGGAGTTGTGGGCCACGAGAGAGGAGAAGGAGAAGGGGCAGCAGCCCCAGGGGAAGCTCCGTCCGGGTTAAAAACGAACCTCCTCCCGCCACCGCAACTCCTCGAGTGTGTTCCCCCACCAGAGCGAACCCATCTCCCTCCTGCCCCCCCTTCCCCCTGGGCCCGGCCAAGCTCTTTGTTTCCTAAAGTACTCATAAGTATATAAGCCATCAGGTTCCCCCTCAACAAATGGGAGAAAATTCTATAGGGAAAAACCCACAAAAGGAATAACACCAAACCCCAGACAGCAGATGATTACGTTGGGACAGAGAAAGGCTTTTATGGAGCAGACCTTGCTTTTCTTGCTCTCCTCAGAATTATTTGTTGTCTATTTCAGTACCAGTGTATGTGCAAACTGGACTACTTTAAGAAGCTGTGTGCTTTGTTTTCTGTAGCCAAAGGACATTGAGGGTGTGCAGTCACAAGCAAAACGTCCCTGGATGTATGCTGGAAGCATCAAATGTTTTAAAGCTGAGATTAAGATGCCTGAATTTAGGCATCTAATGCTATTTTACATGCTGTGATGTATTAAGAGCTGCCCCCCAGGACCATCCTTTAAGGCACAGAGCCTGCAGGATTTTTTTGCCTTTGGAAGCAGCCAAGTGAAGTACCTTGGGGCACATCAGGTGTTTTGTGACACACCTTTGTAGTCAACAAACTATCCCCTTGAAAATCTCCTGCATTTATTCAGTGCCCAGAACAAAAGACCCTAAACTAACTCTGACTTTCTTTAAGGCAGTAAAATAAACCTTAAACAGCAGTTGCTTCGAACTCATCAGTTCTGTGTCTGCCTTTGAACCACATTCAGAAAAAGGGTCTTAGAGAAGGAAGAAGAAACTGTTCTGTAAACTTGGGCTCATCCTGGCTTTCTTAGTTAAAATGCTCCGTTTTGAGGTTATAGTAAAATGAACTGTTAATGTTAGCTAAACAAACCAATAAAGCAATCTTAGCCTAATAATATGTAATAACAATGTAAGTATGTTATACATTATACTCAAGTAAATAAAATATCAACTGCTAATTGTATCATAGTGGTAAACATGTTTTATTAAAGTAGGTTTTCCTTTCCATCAAATATGAATGTTTTATGAAGGTTTCAAAGTATTCCTCATGGAAACATTAAGGAATCTGTTCTTCTCTCAGTCCTCGGGGGATTTGTGACTGTTATTCACATTAAATCTAATGAGAATTACTGACATAAATACCTGGTGCATCAAGAGGCATCCAGGCTCTTAATCCTTAGCATCTCCATCATCCTTTCTGCACAAGCTCCACCTCTTCCTAAGCTACTGCTGCTTCCATTCCTAGTGCTCATTTCCTCATACAAAAACATTCCTGCTAATGTGGGAGCTAGCGCTTGCTTTAATGAGGAAGATTGCTTGAGGAAAATCCCCCTCCTTGACTAACTGTGGTGTGTGCTTTCTTTTGTGCTAGAGACAGACCCTATTCCACACAGCAAAGATCTGGATGCCATTTTAAAGTTTTATTGGGATCTGTATTGGATGGGGAGGGAATCAGAGCTATTTCTGCTCTCTGGATTCAGCTCCAGACTGTTTATTGTTAGGGAGGGAGATGAAAGGCAAGAGAGAAGGAAGAAAGCAGTAAAGTGAGGACTGCAGGAGAAGAGGAGGGGGAGTGAGAAAGGACAGGATGGGTCTGTGCTCTGATAAAAACAAAATATACAATTAAGAGTTCAAAGCCATTCCTTCCCAAACAGCACTGAGAAAGAGCAAAATAAATTAAATACAAGCAATACTCTCCTCCCTTGAAACACCAGCACTTACTATACTCCCTCCTTCTCAAAACACGGAGCAAACAGCCAGATCTGTGTCCTGGAATTAAATGTCCCTTTAAAGCTTTCAATAGCTATTCAACATGAGATGTTCAACTGAAAGTATCCACTCTATCTCAAAGCACAATCCAGAAGGAAGGTACTTCTTTTTCTGAAGTCTTCCAATGCCAGCCTAGATTCACTGCTTCATCTGCATCTGTACAAACTAAGTAAAATCACTTGAAGCAAAATGACCAGGTTCCAGTGGGTAATCTTACATATTATGCTGTGATGGATCACTGCCAATAACATGCACTAAAAATATCATATTTCATGTTAAAGTCACATATCAGGTAACTCCTGCACTGGACCATCAGTCAAGGCCATATACATAGTCACTATAAAATTATGGCTTGAAATTTTTTTTAAGTATTTTAGTCAAAATTAAAATTACTCAATCTCTCAAAATCTTGTAGGGCCATTAATTTTCCTGTATCTGCATTCTGATCTGTTTCATCGCTGTGCTATGTTCTTTGCTAGTTCTTTTTCCTCTCCCCATTTACCACCAGGAAATTCTTCCCTCCATTTTGGCCCTGCACTTGTGTACTATAGCAAGGTCCTGTATTAAAGAAGCTTTCAGACTTCTGATGCTGGCTGTCACAGCATTACTTCTGCCCTCACTAATCCCAACTCTCTCACATTGTCCCTTTTAAATTATATCAGGTTTTTTTAATTGGATTTTTTTTTCTGATCACACCTATCTTCATCTGGCTAGTTCAGAACAGCAGCTCTCAGTCTTTAATCAGACTCCTTTTTTCCATACTGATTACAAATCCACCATTATGTGTTTGTCATAGCCCTCTGCACACCAGTATTGGGTTCTCTTCTGATGACACTCTTCTGCAAGACTCATTAGCCGTGTTCCAGAAGAATTAGGTGAGTGTGAAACAGACTAGGAAAAGCTTTGGATACTCATGTAAATAAGATATATTTTGTATGGCGGTGGAATATGAAACTTGAAGTTTGGTGGGATGTATGCCCAGAGAATAGGAATGCCTAGTAGGAAAACATTTAAGCTAAATGATAAAGCTAGTCATATAGTGAAAGGAGTATGGTAATACTTTTATGGAAGAGTAATACAATGGTAAAAGTGACCATGGATTAATTTCATTTTATTACTAAGAAGATTTCTAACCATTTGAGAGAAGAAGAACTGTAGTAACTTTCAATGAAAGCATTTATAGCAAGAAATCTGACCCTTTTTAACACAAGCATTAAGGAAAGGGCCTGGTGTGGTGCTTGGATAGCCAGGAGGTAGACTTAGAGATCCAGGGGTTTTTACTGTTCCTTTTTTTTTTTTTCACTGACCTTGAAAACATATCTGTGAATTGCTACATCCCTTTCTTGGGTGCTGTGTAAACAATTACCTCTGCTGTATGGCTTTGTGTTGCTGCCGTCCAGTTTATTCAAAGTGCTGATAACATTTCCTCCTCTGAGCACATATACCTGATAAGATCAAAGTAATATTTTTCTATTTCAAGAGTATTAGAAAAATAGATTTAATTTAGCGGTCTTTGTTAACTTCATTACTAAGCAAAGTAAGAATCAAAATGCACAATTCTTGCTAATGTCTTAAAGAGCTGACAGTCTTAACTTGGTAAAACCAATTTTATTGAAGTTACAACAGACTGTTAGACAAATATGTCAATACTGTACATATCCTCTTTGGCTTGCAGCCGTGTAGTTTTGGACAGATGAACTCAGCAAATAAAGCAAGTACACATCAACTGTACTGACTGTCAGGTGAATAACGTATCAAATACATATACAAGAAAGTAGATTACATTTTCAATAAAGAAACAAGGATGTATTAAAATCGGCTTCTAAAATTAACTCTTACAGTGTTTACTGTCATTTGATACTCTCAGACTGTATGTTAGGAGTTACGAGCAATTATTAGCTCCTGCATTTCCAGAAGATACTTCATTAGGAAATGTGTTTTCTTTCAGAGGCAGTGGAAGTGTCAACCATTCTGCTTGTCCATCAAAGGTTGACACACCTTTGATATCATCAGCTGCTAAACCTGCTTGTACAGAATGGGAAGAAGTCCTGCTGAATTAGTTTACAGTTCTTTATGATACTATAAATTTTTGCTGCAGTTCTAATTTCTCAGAAATTGTTTCGTTATCTCTACATCCTTTGCCCACACCTTTCTTCAGGGTTTGCACTAAAATATCTCTGTGTGTTTCCTAACGTACTCCATATGGACACCTACAGTCGAGACTTTTCTAAGAACAGTCATAAAAATTTCCCTAGACCTTGAGACACAAATTCTAACATCCTATCTGATACAAAGCCTTTGGTATGGTCTTCCATTAAACAGTTCAGGACAACAAGATATTTTGATGGTGATGGTAGGGAAGCCACTGCAATATTCTGGTAATATCTTACAGATTGGTAAGCTTTATTAGTAATTAGTGGTGTATTCGGCTAGGTGAGAACCACCACAGTGGGATACAAGAGCTTTCAGGGTGGAAACATCACTGTCCCTGGGTACATGTGGTAGACATTGTGAACTGTTTGTACACAGGCTGTTTTACCTCTTAGGTTGCACTATTGATTTAAAGCATGAGATTGCATTTCTTATGACGACAGTTTTTAATTGACCACTCTTTACAAATAAAAATGAACTACATAAAAATGATGTTTTTCCATGCTTTCAGGGATTATTAAATGACCTTGTCAACTCCTGGAGGATAATAAAACCCAATGTTTTTCAGTTAAAGTGAGAGTTTTTTCCTGTTGAAAATTGCCTGTTGTTTTTTTTTTTTATTGTAAGAACTGGTCCACTGAACTTAGTGCAGCCTCTGAGGTCTCAGTGAGAATCCTATGATTAATGAGGTAGCCATTAATGTCAGTAGATTGAACAACTGAAATCTGATTATATTAAAGTGCTTCCCAAACATTAGGGTCACATTAACAGTTTATTGAAACAAGCTGATAAAATTTAAAATGGTCATCTAATTCCCTAGGGTTCCTAATTGTTGCATGATAAATCACTCAGTAGAGAAATCTATTACAATGTTCCAAATGTGAAAATGTAATTTACTGTACCATTAGTGGGGTGTTTGAAGCACATCAGTTTTTTCATGGGGGAGTTTTGCCAGAATAAGACAAAACTCTGTGTATGGAGGGTTTTTTCTTCTAGATTGAGATAATGCCTGGACCTTGAGCTGCCTAAATTATATAAGAAAAATGGGACATCTTGGGGAAACAAATCATCTGACTTGCAAGTCTGTTGCAAAAAATACAGCATGAATGAGCATTCTTCTCTGTTTATGGTATTATTCTACTTACAAGCATATTTTTCCAGAGATTAAAAAATTTTCATGGCTCAGTTATGGTGGCTTCTTACAGAGAAAGAATCAGCTGAAAATTCACACTTTTCTAGTTACAGAACCTGAGATACAATTTTTTGCACAGAGGGCCTGGGTTATTCAAACCAATGTCTGCAGGATTTGGGTCTGTCTTGATAGTGTTTTCTCCTTTCAATGTCAAAAATTCCCCCCCACACCTGTATTTACATCTTTCTTTACCCAGTTTATTTATTGTTTGATTTTAGTACTCTCATTCTGTACCTAGGCAGAATTTGAGCTTCTGAGATTAATACACGTATTTCATTGTGTACATGTAAATAAGTAGCTGAATGATGAGCATCTCTTCATGCCCTAATTTAGTCTCTAGTTTGGTGCTAACCCCAGTCAAGCAGTCACAATGGCCTTAACTATCAGCAAGAATGAAAAGTGATTTAGTACTCCCCAGAACTATTTTTAAAGGAGGAAAAGTATCTCAGCTTCATCCTTTTCATGAAAAGAGGGCTAAAATATTGTAAAGACGAGTGATAGAATGGGAGAAAATCATAGAGTCATCGAGCGGTTTGGGCTGGAAGGGACCTTAAAGTCCAGTTCCAACCCATCTGCCAGGGGCAGAGGCACCTTCCATTAGATCAGGTGGCCATCCAACCTTGCCTTAAACACTTCCAAGGATGGGGCATCTTTAGCTTCTCCAGGCATCCTGTTGCAGTGCCTCACAATCCTCATAGTAAGGAAATTTTTCCTAATATCTAATCCTAACCCTCCCCACTCTGTTCCTCTTTCACTTGAAGCCCATTCCCCCCTTGTCCTGTCATGCTCTTGTAAAATGTCCTTCTCCATCTTTCTTGGAGGCTCCCTTCAGATACTCGAAGGCTGCAGCTAGGTCACGCTGAAGTCCTCTCTTCTCCAGGTTGAACAGTCACAATTCTCTCAGCCTCTTCTCATAGCAGAGGTGCTCCATCCCTCCGATCATCTTGGTGGCTCCCTCTGGATTTGCTCCAACAGGTCAATGTCCCTCCTGTGCTGGAGACTCCAGGCTGGATCTCACCAGAGCAGAGCAGAGCGGAGCAGAGGGGCAGAATCCCCTTCCTGGCCCTGCTGCCCACGCAGCTTTGGATGCAGCCCAGGACACAGTTGGCTTTCTGGTCTGTGAGTGCACATCGCTGGATCATGTCCAGCCCCTCATCCACCAGCACCCAAGTCCTCCCCAGCAGGGCTGCTCCTAATCTGTTCATCCCCAGACCGTGTTGATACCGTGGCTTGCCCCAGCCAGGGTGCAGCACCAACCCTTGGTTAAAAATGTTGGCATTGGTACTTAACATCCTCCCAATAGGCACCTGGCTTTTTTTAAATATGCTGTTCTACCTGTGACAAAATTTGATTCACATTGCATATGAAAAGGAAATTT
The DNA here is from genome assembly GCA_013400175.1 of Phainopepla nitens. Taxonomy (NCBI): domain Eukaryota; kingdom Metazoa; phylum Chordata; class Aves; order Passeriformes; family Bombycillidae; genus Phainopepla; species Phainopepla nitens. The sequence goes on from VXBQ01012254.1 coordinate 636,589, forward strand.
GTACATGTTCTACATTCAAAAAACTGATTGCAGGATGTGAAGTTATTAGCACTGCTTGCAGCTTGGTAGCATCTGGGAGTCTCAGCTGCACAGCAGAGTTCTGTGTACAAGGAGAGGCACAAGCACAGGACAAAAAAAAACATGTTTCAGTAAGTTTCAGAAGATGAAAAAATATATGACAGATAGATGTAAGGAAGTGAAATGGAACATTAAAACAAGCTGCAGTCTTAGCATTGTTTGCTGTAGGTTTCACCAAAGGGAAAAAAAAAAGAAAAAAAAAAGAAAAAAAAAGAAAATAAGGAGAATTCTAGGCTGACTGTGCAGAGAATAATAAGGTGCACCTTTGTGAAAATTTGCTTTTCCCAGAGAACGCACATCTGGAAGAGGAATTAATGCCACTGCTCCTTTTTTATGCAGTGCCTCAGTGGTCAGAATAGCCTCATGGGAAATTCAAGTGCAATTTTCTAGGCTTAGTGGTGTAGAAGTCAGATTGAAGAGGATGCAGAAAAAATTTTGAACAGGAAAAACTCAAGATTTTTGAAATGGAAGAGACAAGAAAGAAATACAGTGACAGTTGAAGAGCAGTGTTTTAAAATGGGAAAAACATTTGGGTTTATATTCAGGTGAAAGAGGAAGATGAGATTAACCAAAAGCAAAGAGCAAGAGTGACTTTCAGGTCACTACCTTAGGGGGGCTTAGGGGAGATCAAGCAGTGGAATTAAAACAAAATATATAGTTAAGTTGTGGAACTCATTGCTGTGAGACTGTGAAGACTAAAAAGTGGTGCATTTTTGTTCAGGTTTTTTGTCTTTTTTTTTTTTTTTTTCAAAAGAGATAGACTTTTATGTAAGATTGGTTCATTCATACCAGTTAAACATGACTGACCCAATGGGACCTTCAGCTTAAGTCAGTGAACAATGGTGGACTTAATTATTTTTTTTCTTGTCACCTGCTTATTACTTTGATTTCAGCTAGAAGTCCTGTGCAAAAAGAATCACTAAAGATGATGAACATACCAGTCTTTCTAGGATGCTGATGAAAATACCAGGATTTCAAGGGCCCTTTTGAAACCACTGGAACGGGTCTGCCTGATCTTTCTGGGAGACTGAAGCCTGCCCAGACTTTGAGCTAGGTCTGACAGGACAAAACATGTTTCCTTTTCAACTTCTCAGATCTTCCTGTGTCCTGATGGAGCTCAGGCATCCAGCTGCCTTTTCCCAGTTACTAAGCTCAGGACTGAAACTGTGTGAGATTCAGATCACTGTATTAGATCTTCTTTCTCTTCTCTGGGCTGTGCAGCTCCTTGTTGTATCCATTCACTTTCAGCCCTCCTATTAACTTTGTTCTTTTCAGTTGATCAATTATCTTTCCCCACTGCAAATGGGGGAAGAGGAAGAAAGAATAGTCCCAGGGACCAGTAAATTTTGCTGTGAAGTACTTACAGAATATTGTATTACTTTGGAGGGTTGGGATTTTTGGTTGTTTGGGTTTTTTTCTGGTGCTTTTTTGTGGGGGAAGGTTGTTTGTTTGGTTATTGGTTGTTGTTTTGGGTTTGTTTTGTTTTGTTTTGTTTTGTTTTGTTTTGTTTTTTAATGAAGAAATAGCATGGAAAACTGAAAAAGAATATGTAGATATGAGACTAAAGGCTTCACCTGAGGAAGAAGAAAACAAAGACAAGGCAAGCCAGGAAAAGGAGACAAATAGAGGAATGTGGATCAGCATGCTTTTGGTTCAAGTGTAGCTGTTACTATGAAGTCATTCCACTGTAGTTCTCATTCAGATCAGCATTTATTATTCACTTTGTAATGTCCAGCATAGTTTGAATGAGCTTGGAAAATTAATACCTGTAAAATGTGACAGGACCTAGATTACTTGGCAGGGAGAAGCTTCTGCTTTTTCCTTCTCACCCTTGTGCATTTCTTCTCTCTGTCTTCTGTAGTCTGACACATGGGATGAAGGATTTAAGAAAGTAGGGCAGAACATGTGAAAATTGTCTGGTGCCACAGCCATACCAGCAGCAGCACCAGGAGTAGGGAAGAAAGAAAGAAAGGAGAAGGTTAAAGTCTCAATTGAGAGTGTCAATATAGTGAATTGGAGGGCTTCTTTTGGGTGTAAATTTGCCTTATATCTGTACATGGAGCAATACAGCATACATTCAGACACACTATTACACTTGAAGTTTCCCTTTGTACTGGAAGCAGTTGAAGATACATGGTGACAAAATTTGTGTGGTCCACCTACCCTGTGGCTTCAGAATCCTCCGCCAGTTTGTCGTCTGGGCACAGATAGTGTGTGCCTAGACTGGAACCTCGTCCAGACCTCGTCACCACTGAAGCTATAATGTGGATTTACAATACTGGAGCCACTCAAGGCCTCAGCAAATCAAACCTCAACCCTTCCTACTCTGTGCCATACTGGTGTATGGTAATCACAGAATCACAGAATGGGTCAGGTTGGTCCAACCTCCCTGCTCAAGTAAAGTCATCCCAGAGCACATGGAATGGATTGCATCCAGAAGTTTCTTGAATATCTCCAGTCAGGGAGACTCCACAGCCTGTCTGGACAATCTGTTCCAGTGCTCAGTCACCCACAGAGTAAAGAAGTTCTTCCTCATATTCAGATGGAACTTCCATCAGTTTCTGCATATTGCCTCTTGTCCTATTGCTTGGCACCACGGAGCCAAGCCTGGCTCTATCCTCTTAACACCTTCCCTTGAAATACTTATTAATATATATATTGACGAGATCCCATTTCAGTTTTCTCTTCCCAAGGCTGAACAGGCCCAGCTCCTTCTCTTTCATATCTTTTTAAATCCACGTGGGTCAGAACACAACATAGAGAGACTGAGAAAACACATTGATGAAATACGCTGGTAGGAGTGCTGAGCCCAAGTGATGTCACCAATGGAAGTAACAATGCTCAGCATTTTGGAGGACAAGTTTGAAGACCCAGCCACTCCTTGCTTATCTCAGACCAATTTTTTCTCCTACACAGAATGAATAGGAAGTGGGAAGAGAGCTGAGAAGTTGCCTCATCTAGAACAAACATAGAGTTTCTTTGTGCTAGGTTGCCATACTGGTTACATATATGAAGCAGAGTGATATAGAGTCCCCTGGCAGGTGCAAAGGAGAGCCCCTTTATTGCAAAAAAACAGGCCTTTTTAAGCAGTTAGCCAGTTACCAGTTTACATTGTTTTAAGTAACAACAAGCCCAAGTCAGCTAACCACCACACACCACGATGTGGACATGCAGCTGTCGCAGCACATCTCTCACATCTCTCTACCCCTATTCCAGCTGAATCACTCTCCCGTAGCTCCCTTCTACTTAGCCTAAGTAGAAGGCCTGAGCCATGATTTTACAAGGGTAACAAGGCCCTTATTTTTATAAGGCTTTACCTCTATGCAACAGTTACCTAAAAAGATCTGCCTCTCAGACCAAAGGAGTACTGCTGGGATTTGCATTATACTCACTGCATTACTGGACATCCTGAAGAATTGGCAATAAATAAATAAGAAAATAGACTAATAACAAGCTAAGAAATTAGCAGACTGTTTCCATGACAGTGACTGATTTCCTAGACTGTATGATATTAATTCACTGCAGAGCTATTCGTTTGGGAGGCACAAGGCTGTGCATCACTCACATGCTTTCTCTCCCCTTTTTTATTCTTAAGGAGTTGGCTGACTCTGAATTGAAGACTGCAGAGTCACAGTGGCTGTGGATGTGCCCCCACAGAGGTTTTTTAATATACCATTTTATTGGGGAAAGGTTCTTCAGATGTAACCTGTCTTTCAATTTTTCTCTAATTATTGTTATTACTGCAATCTATGAATGATATCTATGAAATTCTGTGTATTTATGGTAACTGTGGAGTTTTAGGTTTTGGCATTAGAAATGTGAAAGTTGCCATAATGTGCAGTTCAGCTCCTCTGAAGTTGCTGAAGGGTTTGCATGCTGGTTTGGAAAACTGCTTGCACACATCACATTGCAAATTGGTCCTTTAAATGGTTTGCAGTAGAGGTTTTTTGTGATACCCTTTGTGTGAAATTGCCTTCCTGGTTTTGGTAAACTTGACTGAAGTCAATAGAACTACTGCAGAGATGAATTTGGACCTTTGTATTTTGCTTATTCTAAAAAAGAAAAAACGAAATATATTGCCTTTATAGAATAAGAAAACATACATAGTATTTATCTGGAAGCTCTCAAAAGCTTTTTCATAAATACGTGTTGTATTTTCATTCATGTAAATGTGTATTTGTATTTTCACAAAAAAACCTACTCATTAGCAGCACAGTTAAATAAGTGTTTTGGATGTACAGTAGGAGTTTCTTAGCTCAAACGTGATTTACCTTATCAGCTATAATGGCTACCAGGATAAACGCATATTTTGCTGTAAGTTAAAATGCATATTATTAATATTTTTATAACAGTTTACATTTATATAGCGTCTTTCATCCCAAATACCATAGTGTATTATGTATATGAATAATCCCATTGAGCTGGTGTGAATAGTCCATTGAAACCAATGGGACTATTCACACAAGCAAGGCTGTTCACATGAATTGGAGCTATAGAGTCTGGCCTTCATTATATAATGTATTTTTTTCCCCACAAAATTGTCACTCGCCATACATGTTAGTTTTAAATAAATTAATTGCAGAGGAGATGAAATTGCAAATGCTACTTCTTACAATATATTTTCAGAAATTTACATATATGAATAAGGATAGGAGACCAAATAATTTAATCTCTCATATATTAGCATAATAGTTTAGTACTGATTTAAAATGAAGGTGTCTCTTGCTAATGGTTCATCCCAAAACAACTTCCTACAAATACAGAGCTTAATCCCAGAAGTTTTTACTTCAGGAAGGAGGTTTTAATCATGTTAAGAATCTTACTTCATTCAGTGGGATTGCTCAGGAGATAAGATTCTAGGATCAATATCAAGGCCAAATAAACAAGTAGTTAATATAATTGATTGCTCTTTGGTCCATATTAAGCAAACATTTTACCCTGAAGCAGCAATTTGAGGAATCAAAATTGGGTGACAAACTCTTTCAGTCCTGCTTTTCATTTCTGTGTGTTAGACATGTTCAGGAAGCAAACTTTTTGTAAGATTTGGGATATGATCTTTAATTAAACAACATACCAGATAGTACAATTCCCCGAGAGAGTAATAAATTTGACTCTATTTCCAGTGAAAGGATTCTTGCTCTGCTCTGCTTGACATTGTTAGTTCCTGCCTTCTCAGCCCACTCTGCCCTATGTCTACCAATGCTGTTGTGGAGCCGTACACTCATCATGTCAAGGACCAATCTGGCTGAAAACTAACCAGCTATTTTTTTGGGCCAGTTTAGCTTTTATCCCCACTATTTGTACAGATGAAGTCCATGACTGTATAAATAGCTGTTCCAGCATGAGGGAGAGGGTGATGCCTCTCTTAAAGTGCAAAATGGAGGAAGCACTTCCTTCAAAATTGCCCATGAAACTACAGCATTAGTGTGCCACGGCTGAGATCATCCAGGACATGAGCATTGGAAAGGCTTTAATACTCAGTGACAGTTAGTTTTCCCTCATACACAAGCAGAATGAGGTGTCTTGGAAAGATGTCCCAGGCCACAGAAGTAGCAGTGGTGGTATTTGAGAGAAAATTGCAACTTAAGCATTGTATGGGCTCTCAAGAGGCTCTTATCCACCTCTCTGTACTCAGGACAGTCAGGATTAAAATTTGAGAAACTGTCTGGTAAAGTGTGAAGATCAAAGAAGAGCTGCAGCATAGTTATTGAACCTTGGCAAGGTTCTGTTAGCAGAGGGGCTACAGGGGCAACTTCTGGGAGAAGCTGCAAGAACTTCTCCCATGTTCAACAGAGCCAGTGGAAGATGGACCTGCCACTGGCCAATGCTGAGCCTGTCAGCAATAGTGGTAGCACCTCTGGGATGATGTATTCCAGAAGGGGGTAAAGTTGCTGCACAGCTGCATCCAGAGAGAGAGAGACAGAGTAAGAATATGTAAGAGCAGTATCTCTGCAGTCACCAGGGTCAGTGAAGAGGGAGGGAGAGAAGGGTATGGAGGTCCATAGGATGCAGAAATCCACCTACAACCCCCATAGTAGGTGGATTCCTGAAAGAGACTGTGGCTGCATGGAAAGCCCACGTTGGGGCAGGCCCCTGGCAGGACCTGTGGCCCCAGGGAGGGAGCAGCCCATGTGGAGCAGGTTTGCTGAGAGGACTTGTGACTCTACAGGGGACCAACACTGGGGCAGCCTGTACCTGAAGGACTGTACCCCGTAGAAGGGACCCACTCCGAAGCAGTTTGTGAAGAACTGTAGCCCATGGGACAAATTCACATTAGAGAAGGTTGTGGAGGACTATATCCAGTGGGAGGAATTCCATGCTGGAGTAGAAGCAGACTGTGAGGAGTTATTTTCTGATGAGGAAGGAGTGTGAGAGACAACCTGTGATGAACATTCCGTCCCCTTGCACTGGCAAGAGGAAGGAGAGAGAACTAGGGGTGATGTTAAGTCCAGGAAGAAGGGAGGTGTTGGGGGAAGATACAGTTTTATTTCCCATTATCCTGCTCTGATTTGAAGAGTAATAAATTCATTTACCTTCCCTAGCTCTGTTTTGCCCATGAGAGTAACTGGTAAGTGATCTTTCTCTGCCCTTATATCAATCCATCAGCCTTTTGTTATATTTTCTCTCCCCTGTCCTGCTGAGAGGGAGAGGGATGGAGCAGCTTTGATGGTCACCTATTACTGAGCCTGGGTCAACCCATAACAGCACAGTGACTGAGTCATTGGGGATGCGAAATCCTTCAGTTGCCTGATCTGGAGCGTTGACCCCATTGTTTTAGAATCTTACCTGTGGTGCTAGCTAGCACATGGGCTTAGGAAGACAGCCACTCCTTTTGCTTATTTGCCTTTAGAGTGCACACCCTGGGAAATGGGGGCCTACCTTGGGGATGTGTGAGATAATTGTGCTTACATTCTTGATTGACAGCAGGCAGAATGATGATGAGAAAAACCAGGAGAGCCCCAGTCACCCACCAGTTTGGTAAAACCAAGCATATAGAATCATACATTTATAGAATGGCTTGGGCTGGAAGGGACCTTAAAGGTTATCTTGTTCCAACCGCCTCTGCCGTTTGCAGGGACACTTTCCACTAGACCAGGTTGCTCAAAACCTCATACAACCTGGCCTTCAACACTTTCACAGATGGGCCATCCACAACTCTGAGCAACCTCTTCCAGTGCCTCACCACCCTCAGAGTATAGAATTGCTTTCTAATATGAAATTCAAACTTATTCCCTTTCAGTTTAAAGCCATTCCCTCCTACCACTACATGCCATTGTCAAAAGCCCCTCCCTGCCTTCTTGTAGGTTTCTCTTTAGGTGCTGGAAGGTGCTGTAAAGTCTCTCTGGAGCCTTTTGTTCTCCAGGCTGAACAACCCCAGCTCTCTCAGCCTGCCCTCATAGGAGAGGTGCTGCAGCCCCCTGACCATCTTCACAACCCTCCCCTGGACTTGCTCCAGCAAATCCTTGTCCAAGTCCTTGTCATGTTGTGAGCCCCAGTGCTCAGTGCAGCATGTATTACTCAGCTGGACCCTAATATCTTGAGTCCAGTGAGGAGGCAGGTCTGGGAATGAGCCCTAGATTTGGGTTTGCATGAGAGATGATTGTGGGCTTGCTGCTCTCCAGATTACCCAGGTGCTGGGCACACAGCTGGTCAGTAAATTTAAATTGCATTCTCACACTGGCAGGCATATGGGTGATAATCTTGGTGTCTAAGGAAGTGTGAGCCCTTGGGGATTTAGTTGCTTTCCTGCTATTGAAGTTAAGCAGTTCAAGCAATGCTTGAGTCCCTTTGCAGATGAGTCCTAAATTATTAGAGAAAGTGTAATTTATCTTTATATATACATATGTGTGTGTGCGCATGTATATATGTGTGTGTGTGTGTGTGTGTGTGTGTATCTAAATATGTAATATTCCATGTAAAGCTTCCTTGTTTCCTGGTCTAGAGGTTCTATTACCCCACTTCAAGGAAAAGTCATAGCCATAGGAGGCATATGAGACCAAAAATTCATCTTTAAGTTTTGTATCCATTATATGGGGTTGTTCATTAGTTCTGAATATCATAGGGCCAAAACTGTCTTTTCGTCTCTCAAAAAACAAAGATTCCCTCAAGGTCATTTAAGAATATCTGAAGGTCTCATATGAAATCTTAGTAAAGGATTTTTAGCAAAATTTTTAAGAAAACATATTTAATACTTTGTAGTTTTAAGTATTTATTGCAAATACTTCAGATTTGCTATACCTTTAATACTAATGTCATACTTAAAATAAATCACAATATGTACTTCCTGTGATCTTTTCAGAACGCAATAAAACAGATTGTTTTTAATGGCTGTTCCAGCAATGAAAAATATCTATGTTAGGTGGAAACAACAAATTGATGCTTTTTCAATTCCTTTTAATGGCATGAGGATCTTTGCAACATGCTGTGAAAAATATTCTCTTAATGATAGGCCTGTGGCACAACTTAAGGAGTCATCAAGAAATAAATGCTCTGCTGTCTGGCTGGCAGCTTGGTGTCCCTTAATTGAAGTATTATAAGATTCTGTGCAGAGTAAAGCCTCCAGGGTTTTGTAGCTAAATGGCACGGACACCTCTGATGAAACATGCAGATGAAGATGTGTCAATACAATCTTCACCAATTTGCTGTAATAGCAGAGACTGATTAATTTTATAACCACGGGTGCTTCTATTAGCCAACCTAAGGAATGATTTAGACTTTATTAAGTGACTTATTTCTATCTTTTTCGAGAGACTTCTGCAGCATGGTTTATCTCCAGCTGCTAGACAGCAACACTTTTTCTAATAAGGATTCAAAATTTATTATTTAAGGATGGATTGTGAGCATAACTCAGTTATGTGCCGCTTAGTGAGGGCAAGTCTTTGTGACTTGGCAAATCAACTGTACTTATGCTGGTGTTTCTCAAAAAATAAAGTGGCTTGATATCCTATGCAACTGAAATGGCAGCTCCTGTATACATTTTTAATGTACAAAAAAGGAAATTGAAGTAACTAAATCAAAAGTATGTGGCTCTATATTTTTATCTTTTTTTTCCTAGACTATAAAACTGTTTTAATATTTTATGATAATTGCTTATGGACATCTAGCATGATTTGGTTACCCATAATCAACCAACACTTTATATTTTAGGGCTTTCTTCAATAAAATATGAATTACCACATGGACAATGCATTTCATGATTGCTTCCCACAGTGCTGGCTGTGCAATCATGCTTTCTCTCAGGAATAAGGAACCCAAAATGACTCTTGTACATTCTGGACACAGCAGACAGTCAGGAAAATGCCTTATCCATTTTTCGGGTAGCAAAACCCCTGAATGGATGGCTGTCATCAGTTTCCTTACCCATTCAGCAGGAAAACTGATGACCATGTTTTTTCCATCGCAGATGCCATCGTGCTGCCCACTGAGGAAACTCTATGTCCTGCACTGTACTCTTCTGCTGCCTCCTGAAACAGCACTGTGTTGAAGGAGGTTTTTCCAATGACTGGAGGCAAGCCTCCTTCCTTAGTCTTACCAAGAATATTGGAGCACACTGACCTTGTCTTCTTTATTTTTCTGTTGGCTTTGTGTGGTTTTCCAACTAGTCAGCCTCATACACACTATTAAAGAATATGCTGTTTAAAAAAGTTGAGTTCAAACATGTCAAATTACAGCCGTCAGCATAGATCTGGAGTAACCCACTTCCAGACCATGGTCCAAAGTTTCACTCATACACTAATGACAAAGAAAGCAGTTACTCTTTGCTCATTGTGGTTCCAGGATCTGGACACAATTCGCTTCAGTCTTGTGCTCCTTTATTTACAGTCTGATTCTGGAATGGACACTTACTGCATGAACTCATCTCTTATGAGGTAGGCAGGCTGCACATACAGTCTGAGGTTCATATTTTTCACCTACCAGCAGAAACATGAATGTGGGAGGGTGTTTCTTTGGATCAGGGCTTTTTCCTCCCGTTCCCTGTCCCCTACTGGTTTTGTGTTTTGATTTGTCTTTTTTTTTTTTTAATGAATGTGCGATTCATCATTTTTACATATTCATTTTTCAATTGTGGCTGAATTCATAACCCTATTTCAACATCTATTTGTTTGAAATTTTTTTATTACTTGCTTCATAAGTTGATTTCTTTGACCAACTGTTGAAATTTTGAAACTAATAAAAAATTCTTCAGCGGTGAACAATAAATTTTACTTGTTTTTTCTGCATATGTGCAACTCACTTTAGTAGCAAGATTTTCCAGAATCACAGTGTTTCAGTGCTTCATTCTTACCGCTATCTGAAAGTTAGTCTTCAAAAGTTCAGTCTTCAAAATTACAGGAATCCCTACTTTTTGACTTGCCTGAGATCTTCTGAAAGTCAAATTATTTCTAACTTTGCCTCTTATAGGTTCCATACACATTTTCCTCATGTATCTGGTGCAAGTTTCATGCCATGTCTGATCTAGCATGGCAGATCCAAGTGCCTGTCGCTGCAGACATGTTCAAAGAAATCATTCTCCAAAGGCTTGTGGGAGCCAAAGGCAACTTTCTTGTGAAGAACAGAAAAAAGCATCCCTTTGGAATTGAAGCAAACATTGGTGATCACCTTTCATCATACTTGCTTTGCTTTTTCTTTCTTCCCTACATCTGTAGGCTTCAATTTTTTTTCCCTCTCCAAACTGGTTTCTCTATCACCCCTGCAATTTTAGAGCTTCTGATCGGAAGTGGAGCAGCATGTGAAATATGGCTGCTTTATTTCACACAGGTACATGCCAGTTCTATCTAGTCTGCTTCTCCCAGTACTTCAGGCTTGTTCCTCCTGCAAAGATGAATTAATAGTGCCAATGATTCAAGTTGCATTTGTGTTAAAATGCATAAGAACCTGCTCTGGTACATTTCTCACTGAATGCTACCCTTGCAGCTCCATGATACCCCACCTACCAATTAGTTTTCCTTTGAGATCTTCATGGGTACTGAGATTGAGGCTGCTGAGGAGTATTGTGGCATTTACTTGAAGATCCATTCCCTAGTGCTTGAATTGGTAGCAGAAGGACACCTGGAGATATGACAAATGTCTTTTAAAAATGTATTTAATGTGTGTCTATGGTTTTTTGCATTTACACATTTATTACCAGAAATATGCTCTAAAAACAATTATGTACGGTTGGATCACTTTATAAATTAAAACACTGGCCTTTACTTCACCTTATAATTGAAGTAGTGCCTCTGGCATCCCCTGTGCATCCTCCTAGAGAGACAGAAAGGAGAGCTAGGCTCAGATGGGTTCATTGGCACCATATTACCCCATCCAGTGAAATTCCCTAACCCTTGAATTGGTGCTGCACCTAACACTGATTGAGTCACTAAACACTATTGATTTTGGCTTTCTAGAGAAGCCATTCATACAGCCTAGAGTGTATAAAAGAGCTTCTATTCTCCCTGAAAATGATTTAGTATAAATAACTAAAATAAATGTCAGTGGGAGATCTGTGAACTTATTAAGCACAGGTAGACCTCTTGATGTGTTGCACATAGGCTGAATTTGTATATATATAGGTTTAAATAATGATACATGTATTTGCAGTCCCACGTTTGGCACAGGACCAAAATGGACCTCAGAGTGAGTGCAAATACCCCAGACAAATTACATAATATGCATCTGCATAGGGGAACCCTGAGCTGAGGCACACCTTGTCTATTAATCCTACCCCAGAGGCTACTAAAGGCTGGAGAATGCATACTTGTAAATACAGGCAGTGGCCCCTGGTCACTGAGGTGATCCCTGGAGACTCGTTTGTACCCACTTTGGCAAGGTGGTTTTGAGTCTTTGAGGGTGACCAGAGCAGGGGAAGAAATTCTGTCTTATACCTAGAAAGTACTGTCCTGCTTATATCCTGCATGGACTCGCTGCTTTCTTTGGCCATTTAATTTGGTTACAGGTTCCTCACAATCCAGGCAGGTTTCCAATGCACCCAGGAGGTTTGTTAGCTCTCTCCTGTCTCGCTGAAGCAGGAGCGTGTTGGTGAATGCTGGAAAGTCGGGACCCTGTGCCTTCCCCAGATTCCATCTCTGCCCACCACAGGGCATCTGAGCATCTCCTGGTCTTTAAATGAATGTCTTGTTTAGGCTTTTTGGAGGTGAAACAGAAAATAAAATACCATGGCAGATATGGGTATTTCAAGTTAACTCTGATTCACAGTCTGCTGCAGGCAGTAAAAGTCTCTCTATCATCTCTGATAGACTCTGGATCGGGCAGATACTGAGGCTCTAACAAAGTATTAAATTCTACATATGTGTGCACACACACACAGTGTTCATAAAGTATATACATCTATGCATTGCTTTAAGTTTTCATACTAGCATAGCATAATGCTAATTTATGGAGTGGATCCATTGCTCTGTTGGATTTTGAAAAATAAAAACAAAATAAATCTTCTCTAAAAATGGACAAGATTTTTTTATGTTACATGTTCTTACGGCATGACAACCATTGAAAGAGCTATTTAGTATGTTACATGGTTTAATAAAAATAACTTGTCTGGCAACGTCTGAAAGCTTTTGCAGCTGCAGGGGCACTTCTTGGAAATAAATTTGTGTTTACACAGGTGCAGCCATATTTAACAAAATTTTTATATGCAATGCAAACAGCTGCCTGTCTGTTTTCTTTGGCAGAGCTCTTTCCAACTGAAACAATTTGTATCAAACATATCTCTCTCTGATACCTATATAAACAATAGACAAAATTCCTGTGAAAGGAAAAGGTTTTCAATAATGCACTTTTTAGATAAACTGGAAAGCAGAAGCACCTTGATTAGAAAAGCTTGTCCCTTCACGAAATATTTTGCGTTTGAAAAGGGCTCAGGAGTCCACCAGGGAAGTATTAAACACTCTGTAGGAAAACTCAGAGTTTTATTGAGTTAAAGTCAAGCTGAATGATTCTATGTTCAATAAAAGACACTTGGCAAATTTGATATTTTCCTTAACAAGAGCACTGCCAGTAGTGATGTACATTATATTATTCGACTTTTGTAATATTTTTATATGGAATGAAGTATTTCCCAAAATATTTAGTCATACCTCAATTTTCTTTTTTTACTATACTTTTAAGTATTTTATTATAATTTTTTTCCATTGTATGAAAGTCGTGTTCATTCAGAAAACATTTATCTACTATAGTCTTAGTAATCCTGCACTTTTCACTTCTTTGCAAATACTCATGCTTTTGAAGGACTGCCCTATTGCCAGCTTGCTTTCTTTTGATGAAAATTCTGTAGATTAAAAATCTGTGGAATTTAAATTGTGGTCTGGAGTTTGGCTTTCAAAGACACCTTCCTCAGCCTTCTCTGTTCCCAGCCAAAACAGTGAGTAGGAAAGAAATATTTCTTCATGCAATTTATCTTGATTTTCACAATTTCTTCCAATATTTTTTCATGTAAAAATGTTTTCTGTTTAATTTGCATCACAAAAATGTTAATGTTAATATGTGCTGCTACTGACTCAAATTATGTTCAAATATTTTTGAACACATACACAAAATACAGTTCTAACATTAAATATCATATAGTTTAATTATTTCAGCAATGATGAGGGATAATTTTCTGTTCACAGTTGAAGAGCAAACTCTCCAACAACATTATCTTCTCATTAATATTTTTTTGTTTGTTTGTAACCATGAAGTATAGCAGGTGAACGCAAGCATGTGATATACTTGATCAGTCCTTTTACTTTATCAAAGAGTGAAGTGGAGAAGCTAATAATGCTCCTGGCAGCCTCACTACACCAGAAACCTTGTGTCTAGATAAAGATTTTAATAAATTATATATTTGTGTAACTCCACTGCCTTCAACAGAGGATCCAGTGGGCTTTGTGCTGTACTTGCATTTATGTGGAGCTGACACAGCTTCTGAGTGCTCAGAATGACAAATCTTTGTTAGCATTGCTGCAGCTTTGCAGAAAGCCCTTTATGAAATGCAGTTTAGCCTCCCAGCGCCATGGGGGCTTGTCACACTCTCTCCCAGGCAGTGTGCTGGAAACATATTTTTAGTGAGGTCGCTTGTTTGTTCTTTCCCTGTGAATTTTCCCCTCAGTATAAATACAGTCCAACAAATGACCTTCTCTTAAGCCTATTCTGCACACAATATGCTCACATATCTCCACAAGATGTATTTACATAGACCTATTATATCCCTATATAGAATGAGGCTGTACTTCACCACTGCTTGGAATTGTGGCCACAGAAGAAGATTCTGTGACTGTACATTTACTACACTTTCTGAATTATTCTGGCCTTCTGTTTGAACTTCAATCTGATGAGCTGAGAAGCCAGAAGACATATTAAAGAAAGTTGTGCTCTGTGTGTAAAGGCTGCTTTATTTTTATATGACTGCATTAGGTGTGAGAACCAGCTAGGAAATGAAAACTCTTTGGGGTATTTAGCTTCTCTTTCCCATCTAAATAGCATTTAAATCATTAACTACACTGTGATTGTTTGTTTCTAAGCTTAAGAAACATGCTTCTATCATCAGGCATGCCTGCACATTGGTAGTTGTGTAAGCTTTGTGGTTTTTTGAGCAATAGATTTACTAAGTGAATGAGGATTCCACATATCAGTTTAGCTCTTAAATTTTCACCCTAAAAGATTTTACTCTAGTGTTTTTGCTAAACTAGACTATGGGCTAAATTAGGAACACTGCTCCAAGGATTTGGAAATCCACTATGTAAGTTCATGTCAACAATTTTTTTCCTAATAAATGAACAATTAGATAGAAGAGGGTACTACATTTAGCTGAAATAATAATAAAAAACATTAATAAAAAAGAGATGGAGCAAATTTCATCTGGATGGAGAAAATGTTTTTCCACATTAAGTTGGGATCAGGTGCTCAAGAGCAACGATTTCACCAGAAATAGAGCCGAGCCTGGGCCAGCTAACCAGAAGAGTTGAAAATTGCTGTCCTTTGCTTCAGTAAGTACAAACCAGTGGTTCTTACTGCTGCTAAAGATTCTTTTAAGCAAGTTGCCTAACTGACTGCTGGACTCTAACACCTTTATAAACAATCCATTCCTGTATCTCTGTAAAACCATAGCTTGCTTTCCACCAAGATTCCTTCTCCAAATGCACAGCCACCACCTCTCTGTTAGACCTGAGCTTAAAAAAGTATTTACATGAACAAATGTTGGTATTAACTATATGAAGAATGGTATTAAGTCTATGAAGATGCCTCCTAAGTCTATTAAGAACCTCCTAGACAAGAAAGTTCTTTACAGAAGTAATTAGTATTTGTTTCAGTCATTTCTTCATTTAAGTTACTTTAGATATACCTTATCTAAACCACTCATAAAACTTGTGTTATTTCCTATATGAGCTGTTATTTTTCTGTGCTGTCTCTATGTGATATAGCCTAGGTTTGTAGGGACCCTGAAGGATGAAGTGAAATGCTACAGAAGCCAAGTCCTTAGCCTTGAATCTGACTGTAAGCGAGCACAAAGAAACTGAAGATGTACTTTAAAGGGATAGCCATGCTCTTAAAGTTTTAGTCATACAGGGTCCCTGAGAAAATAATTTATTTTACATAAATAGTCTAATAAAGACTTGCTGCGAGGATCCTCCCCTTGAAAGGAATTCTAGGGCAACAACCCTGAAAATAAATATTAAAATCTGTAATCTGTAGTGCTAACTGTAAGTTTAGCAAGGCTGGGATAATGTGAACATAGAGTAAATCAGGCACTAATATTGAAAAGATATTAATAAAAGCTATCTGAAACCAATCAGATGTTAACTAAGCTCAATTATGAGGCTTAACTGCATCCTTTGGTATAAATTGTATCTTGAGTTATGTCTCCAGAACAAAGATCTGTACTGCCCTGTAGTGGGCGATGGATGAGGGAGTCTTATTCATCCCTTTATCATTAGCTTATAAATCACCCCTCTTGCCTTTCCTGCTTTCATCTTACTTCCTCTCCTTGAAGATCCAACATCAGTTTAAGTCATGCTGCTAAGTGACTGCCCCAGGAAACTCCATCTATATCTGTGCTTTAGCACCTAGGTTGGACATCCTGGTGCAGCAGCCTGGACAGGACTCCTGGAACACACACTCCCTTTGCAGGCAGACAGTTCACCCTGCTCTGTACTGATGAGGTCAGTAGTATTGTCATTCCCTTACAAACACGAGCAAGTGTCCTTACACCCCGGTGCATAAACACGAAGTTGCTGGGAATTAATCCTCCCAAGATAATGTGGAGGAGAAATGGGGCAAATATACTATTGTATCATTCAGATTAACCAAATACACAGTAAAATTCTCTTGCTTGTGATAATGCTAGTTGCAATAAATTATCATACAGATACTAGGAAATAAAAGTGGCCAAGGACTATTTGCTAACTTTCAAGGAAGTGGCACATCTCATATCTCATGTAATGAAATTTTATTCACGTTGCCTTCTATTTCCCAAAATAAAACAGAAACAGTTTTGTCCAGCATAATCCCTCTGGGAACAATCCTAGTTCCTTTCAGTACTCCTGCATACTACTGGCTGACTGACATGTGCTAAAACTGGATGGGAGAATGTGCTAACAATAAATACTACAGACAACCCTGGCCATAATTATGACATGGCTATATTTTGCCATGATCACCCTGCCCACCTTGCTGGCTCCATCAGTTCAAAGTTATTTTGAAGACAGTGCAATATTTTAATTTTGCTAGAGCTAAGGATTTGTATAAATCCCAGATTTATATCAAAATCCAAGATTTATATCAATCCCAGCCTCATGTCAAAAGTGCTTAGGTCTTAGCACTCTCCAAAGGACTTTGGTGATTTTCAGAAGAATATTATATCATACCACAAAGACAATTAAGGAGTAATAATTTTTTAAAAATAAATTGGTTTATGAAAGAGTACTGACAAGGAAGATACTGGGGTTTCTTGCTTCATTCTTGGCTGCATCTCAAAAGAGTGAGAAGCAAAACAATCTAGCATCTTTTTTTTTAATTGTCTCTGTATTTTTTAGAGTGAGAATAAAGATTATTATTCAGCACATGGCAACATCTCAAGTTCATGTTGGTGATAAAAAAAAAAGATCTGTATCCTAGGACTTATAATCTGAAGTCCTGCAAAGCAAAAGCCCTTCAATAGCAAGGACAAAATTTGTTTGCTAAACTATATAATCTCATTGGTCAAGTGCTTCTTGGTTGTTCAAAGCTCTTGAGAAATCTGACATCTTTCATTCTTGAAGGTGTTCGAAGCTGTTCTCCTGAGCACAGAATTTATTTGGCTTTGTAATCAGCAGGTGTTTTAGCAAAAGCAGGCTTTCTAAGGAGCATTTGACCGTATTTTGTCCTTACTCTCGATAGAGTCACATGGTTTGACGACAGGCACAACCTTCTCAGCATTCTAGGCAATTGAGTTTAGAGCACAAGCTGGTGACTGCAGTTACAAGCCTCTGTTGCCATCATCTTTTATTATGTAACCCAAGTTATATTATTGCATCCCTGGTCTGCCTGTGATCACTCTGCCAGTTCATTGTTCTGGCCTTTTCTGTTTGAAACAGATGTTTAAAAACATTTGAATAAGATATTTTAGTTTGTGGACTTCTTGTCATCATCCTGCAAATTTACAACAGTCAGCAATGTAAACATGTACTTGACAAACTCCAGCAGCTTGTAGACTTCAGAGTTCATCCACTCATTTCAGCAAGGCAGATGTTTCATTTTAATACTCTTCATACTATAGATTAGGATTATGCTTTTTCTTTCTTTTGCTTTCTTTATTTCTCTCTTTGAAAAGGGAATAAACCTGACATGCTACTAATGTCATTTCACACTGCGGGCCAGATGGCGAAAAATGCAAAGGCTGCAACTCTGTTTATGTATGGGAAAAAAAGGAATTTTGTTTCTGAAAGACTTTCAGCTCAATCATTTGTTACTTTAAACTAAACACTAGATGATGAATAAAGTAGGACTATCTGAACTTCAAAAAGGTCCTTGAGATTAAGTGCTTAACAATGTAATGCATCTGGAGGAAGAGTATTACATTATTCCTGCTTGCTGCATTGGAAAGATGTTGGGAATGTTTTCAATGTAGTGGCTGCCTGCAAGCAGGGTGCTTGAAGACAACATTTGGCAGTGCCTTGGAAATTTCTGGAGATATAAATCATCTTTCCGCCACTTTTTATTATTATTAGTGAAAGATGGTACTTGAACAGACTGTCTGTGCTAAAATAGCTTGTTTTATCTGCTATTTCAAAGCAACAAAATTGTATATTTTCCAAGAATTGTGTAAAAATGTTAGCACAGAAATTCAGCATTATTCCAGGTAACTTTAGATTCTGAACATTAGGGATGGGAAAGTTTTCACCCAGCAGGTTTCTCTTGATGTTCAGATTATCACAGAATTCATCTAAAATTTGTGATTCTACATGATTTTTAGAGAAGGGCTCAGAAAACTAACTGTGCTTTGATTTGTTTACTTTAAAGCAAATGTTTCAGAAGAGATCTCAATTTGGGGATCAAACTGTTTTGGTTTCTTTTCCCACCCCATGTGTGTGGTACAATTTTAGCACATTCTGAATGTTGCAGTCCAGTTGCCTCATTATGATGTTTGGATGGACAGGGTGGTATTTTCCATGAAATACCATTACTCTTCAAAAATAGAAGTGTTTCTCATGTATCACTGAATGCTCCAGTTTGGCAGAGAAAGTCAACCCTCAGAAAATGGTGGGAACAGAAAGGAAGCAAATCCCAGGTGCAGATTGCATTTTAAATCTTCACATTTAAGACAAAGTGTTTCAGTTCTTGAGTTTTTGGTTGGTTTTTTTTTTATTAAAATAATAGGGAGAGTTTTTCGTTTAGGGTTTTTTGTNCTGTGTCATTATGGTCTCTCTATGACACCAGATTGTGTCTGGAAGAAGGAATGCCTATGTAGCTTTCTTCAAATGAGTTATGTCAGATTTTTAGAGGAAGGAATTAACTATGTAAAGGGGAACAACCTTTTGAGATTAAAATTGCCTGTATGAACCCAAGAAAAACTCAAATAGAAGAGCATTGACCATCCTGTGACCTCACAAAATTGCTTCCTTCACTCTTGGCTGAACACAGTGATGATATATCACAATATGCATGAGAATCTGCTGGGATGTGTTAGTATATTAGACCCTGGTTAAGGGTGAAAGGCAAAGATAGGGTAGGCACAGCCGACATCTTTCCCTGAAACATTTTCCTATGCTGTGCACATGAGTATTCTCCAGCACCAAAGTGATCAGGAATGAAAGGAAAATACAACAGAACTCTAAAAATCAGTTGTCAGCAGTATTTTTGACAGTTCTACTGATTACAGTAGAAGGAAGCATCAAAGGAAATCAGTATAAGTCTTTGGTTAAGTCAGGCAAATACATGCATTAAAAATGTAAATTCAGGTGTGTGTTGACAAGGTGAGACTTGAATTTAGGATTTTATCAAATAAAACAAACTGTATCTATTGTGGATGTAGTCCTAAAGGTCATGGTCATATTAACAAAACACTCCTAGTGCTTAAGAAATCTATTCTGTCCAGATATTAATATATAAGATATCCCAAAAAAATCCCTTATTTTAATACTGTTTATATTTTTGTCATTCAAAATGCAGATTACAGTTTTTAAGTATGATGTAGATCAGAAGTAGATGAGGACTGAAAGCCCTGACTGAACCTTATCAAATGCCTGCACTGTTTGAATGTGTCTGAATCTAATCCATTCTAATACTTTTTTTGATTTTTGGCCATATCCACATTAAATGAGAGACTTACTTAGATACAACTGAACTTTTAATGTAAGTGACTGACTTCACAATTTTTCCAGCATTCATACTTCTAGAAATGTCAGAAGAATAATTTATCATAGAGGTTTTTCCCTATTGCAAACTACCATATTGTATTGTAGACTCTAACATTGTTAGTCTCCAGTTTACACACAAAACTCCAGCCTACATCCAAACAAGATTCAAGTGTATGCTGAACTAAGCATGGCTGGAAGTTTTGAAATGTCTGAATTACATTTTTAATAAATCTACTGTCAGTCTTTTTATTAAGTCTATCAAAACTGAAAAGGAGGTATTTTGATACAGAAAGACTCCCTTACAGAAACAATGCTCTACAGTGTGAGTAGAAAAGTCTTATAAAATCTTTTTGTATTACTTAATTAAAAGATGATGGGCAGAAGGAATAATAGGTTGTTTCTCAAATTCTAATGAATTTTATCACCATAATGATGATTACCAAATGTCTGTATTTGCAAAAGAACAGCAGTTCATAAATATCAAATTTGTGCTATTATTAACGTGCAGAATGTGCCAGTTTTTATCAATATAGGAATCTGGTAATTATCACTAAAGCCATTAATTAAAATTAAGAAGTAACTAAATAAGGAATAGGAATGCCACTTACTTCTTAACATCCAAAGAGCAGAAATATCTACCTATTATCTTTCTCAAGCATTTGACACTGTAACAATGGAATAGAAGGTTGTAGCAGCATAATAGTCCCCAGCTGCTGGGTGGATGTGAGCTGAAACTGAGGCATTTATCAAAAACAAATACCAGGGGAAGCTGGGAGGCATTCATCCTGGGACAACACTCTGTTAAACCAATGGTATTTCTGTTCCAGCAGGTGACTGTCTGACAGGTGTCAGTGTAGCACAATGGCCCCAGTGCCCCACCTCAGGGAGCCGTGTGGTCATTGTCCAGGGAAGGCAGGCACCCTCACACCCTGCCCAATCAGAGCAGAGCCTCCGTGGGGGATTTGTGGGCTGTCACAGCATGTCACTCCTCCACTTGCCTCCGCCTCACAGGGCACTTGGAGGACTGTGCAGTGCAGGGCCAACACCCGTGAGTGTGAGCGGCCCGAGGGCTGGGGATGACCCACCACCAGGCACCCCTAGTTCCTCCACCACTGCATGGGTGCAAGGCAGGCAGGAGGAGGTCTGGCACAGCAGGGCACGACGGTGGGAGGTGATCAGAGAACAGTGGAGGCTTGGGGAAGAAGAAAGGTCTGCGCTTTCCTTTGCTGCAGTGCGCCTGTGGTGCAGCTGGAGCCAGGCAGAAGAGCCAGAGGCTCTGCATGGAACCACACCCGCACAGCCAGGGAGGTGGTTAGTGCACACCTCCATGACAGCAGCCATCAAACCCCCATGGAGCACTCACTGCAAGCCAAATGAACTCTGTGGGAACGGATGTTGCTGGAAAGGACCGTACTCATGCTTATCAAGACATTAGTACTCACTTGCGAGTTTCATTTGCGCTGGACATGAAGGATTTTGAAGCAGACCCAGTCTGCCAAGGCAGTGAAGGAGGAGGTGAAAAGGGTACATCTTTTTGGGGCAAGTACCAGTTACCTTTGTTTCATAAGAGGCTTTCTGCTCTCCTGGCATTGTGTTATATATATCTTCAGCCTCACTCACTGCCCCCTCCTGTGAAAAATTTACACAAGCATTGAAAGATTGTGGAATACCCAAGGAAATAATTTTTCAGTCGATTGAGTTCTTAATGGAAAAACCTCCCTGAATGCTATCTTACAAATTAGAAGATCCCCTGCTTTCTAAATAGTTCAATTGAAATCAGCCTCTGTATTTATCCTTCAGGTCATTCAGGCTCAAATGTTGTTAGCTCTGAGTCAAAAAGTCAGATTTTTAAAGGGAAAATGTCAAGTCCTTTTAGGCTTCAACTGACCTTTTAAACCAGATTAGGGATTTGAAGCATTACACATGGATTTCTACATTTTATATCACAGTATTTAACAAATGATCAAATACAACTCCCAAGAATACTATTTTTACAAGCTTGACATTTCAGGCCTTAAAGGATGTTGCTGGTCTTTCTTTTACATAAAATTACCCTGGAGAAATTCAGCTTGTTTTCTGTTCTTTCATTTCTCTTTCATAAGAGGAGAAGTTCTGTGCATTTCATTCCATGCTGTTGTTCTCTCTCTGGCATTGCAAGCAAGAAAATATCATGATGAAATCCTTGAGATATGTTCAAAGTGATTGCTACGATAAATTCACTCGGTGGGTGTCACCTATGGTTAGAGCACAAATCAGGCTGTTATAGGTGCCAACAGGGCCCTAGGAATAGATCTGACCTTACTTTTGTGCCTGGACTGACAGATAATGCCACTAAAAATGCACTAAATCTCCCGAAGTGGAAATAATAGAAACCCTCATGTGATTCCAAGTGCTTCCCTCACACAGGTAGGACAAAGGAAATGGATGCTAGAGTGGGATCATGGATATGTGAGAGTACACTCATAAACTGGAGGAGCAAGCTGAGTTGAGTGCTCAGAGATTGCAGACACGGTGAGAATGAGAGGAGGGGTCCCATTCTCAGCTGCTGAGGTCTGTGATGGGTCTCTGACCCACTGAGATCTCATCCCTTGAGCTGGTCAGCTGGTACTGCATGATAGTGATACCCGTGGAGAGGATGGAGAAAAGGTGAATTTCCTTCCTGTTCTTGGTCAAGGAGGGAGATCCTACTTCAGAGATATCACATCAGAGGACTCAGCTCTGCCTTGCTGGCTGTTCAGCCTTTCTTCTTTTTTCTGAGGATGGCTCATTAAGTGCTAATCATGGTACTGGAATTTTTAGATGGACTGCTTCTCTAATCATAGTTGGAAAGAGACCAGAAAATGTTAGGGACCAACTAGGCATCAGACAGCAATAGGGTTCAGGTTTAAAACGCTCTCCATTAAACCACTAGCTCCTTCTATATTTGTAGTAGAGATAAGGTTTGTCATTTAGGCACATGGGTTTTGTTTGTTTGGGTATTTTTTTCCCATACCAGACCAAGACCTGCAAATTCCCTGACAAGCTTTATTGGCAGTTTCAAAATCTCTGAAGTCAGTATTATTATGGAATGCAGAGGACATCTCAAGGATTTTTACATAGTCTCATTTTTGTTCAAGCTCTCTCCCCGTGACTTGACTCCAACCCAGACAAACAATGCGACATTCTTCTGCACACTGCTGTCCAAAGGGGTTAAACCACAAGAGTTTGTTACCAGTTAAGCGCTCCATCCCTTGATAAACAAAAGGTGTTAAAAGGGTAAATTTGTTGAAAAAGAGCAGAGACTGCCTTCAAGTTTCAGCCCAGTGCTGGTAGCATTTAGCACAAGGGGTTTGTATTTTATTTGCCTAATAGGCAGTTACTGTGCACACCACAATACCTGTATGGGTGTGGATAAATAGAGGCTTGCAACATCCACACATTTTAAGTAAGTGCAGAGCTTACCTTCTGAAACAGAATTCCAAAGTTTCAATTGCACAAGTTATTTTTGTGTTGGAAAGAGCTGAAGAGGTAAGTCTTGTTATAGCCAAAAACAGTGCTGATTTTGAGTCTCTTCTGGTAATTGCTAACTATAAAGTAAGCACCTCACAAGTGTGTACCTCTGTATGCTTAGGTACTTTCTGCACTGTGATATTAGTACTGTCCTTACAGGATCAGAATAACTCACTTTTCCCACGTCCTACATCTGAAGGGGAAACCATAAAAGAATCAATCAGCACCTCTGTGCCTGGGACACAAAATTATTGTGGTCTGAAGATAACTTATTATAATTGGTTAGAGCAATTATTTACAGTCCTTAATGTTAGTTTTGCTGGTGATTTCACTATTTTCAGCTCTTCTTACTGAATGATTTAGAATTCTAAGATATTCAAAATTATGTTGATAACACAGAAAAAAAGGATTTGTAGCTTATACATCTGGCTAAGATGCAGAAAGTCATGACAACACCAATGATAAAAATTACCAAAGACATCTGACAGATGCCATTTTGTGATGCTATTGGTTTTTTTCTAAAATAAAATAAGAAGCTATGCAGCTGTTTTAAAATATTTGTCAGACTTTATCAAAATAATTTACCTATCACCATATATTTGTTTCTTGTAATGGAAAATACCTGTAGTATGACAAGAAGATAAGGTTAATCTGAAGCAAATCAACATGATAGTTTTCCATTATTGGAACTCAAACAGGCTCATCAACAAGGGATGACACAGAATAACAATGCTGCTGCTGTTACACACAAATATGCATTCACAAAACAAAGAGTATTTTGAGATATATTTTTCTTCTAGTTTGGCAATATTTTGTAATGAAAACTAGGTTATTCTGTTAAAGCTCAGGAAGGCAAGCCCTTTTGAAATAAGGTGTTCTCCTTGGAGCTTCTGCTTTGCTCGAGTTTATCTCCTTTCCTTCCACTGAAGGATACTTTCATCTCTTTGGCCACTGTTAGAAAGACAGAATTTAGAAAAGCTTGCCAGAAATATTTGGATTTGTCTTGTGCACCAGTGTTAATGGGGAGTACTTGTTCTTTGATACAAAAGTTGTATTTACATGATTTATAAATTTTATAGGGCAGATCTTCTGATCATCTGTTTTTGCTTTGGAAGCAATTATACCTGGAGCCTTGTTGGGCCCTTCATCTGACTATAGGCGCTATTGTTTATGCCAATCAGCTCTGCATTAACAATTAGATGCTTTTTTGAGTTACACTGAATTTTTTGCAAGAAAATGCTCCTAAGAAAGAGGGATATTGCACCCCTAGCTCCCATTCAGAGTGTTCAGGATTTCCTTTCTCCACTAACCCGATGTGGCAAGAAAACAACACCACAAAACTGAAATGGCTAGTTACTAATTATTACATGATGGTTACTGCATCACACTGTCTTGAATTTGGGGAACATGCTGTCACAGCAGAGCTCTATAGTAGGTGACATGAGTCTACGAATTTTTTAAAGCCTAAAGGACATCATTTTTTCAGAGTTACCAAGTAGGAACACAATCAACTCAAAACATAAAGTCGAGAGCAGAGAAGTTTGATAATGTTAAAACCTCTATCATTTTGGAAATTGTTGTTTGCTTGGTTTAAAAAAAATTCAAAACCCTCAGCTCTTGCTTCAGAGAATCTCTCTTCTCTCTTAAGTGTGCTGCAGAAGTAGTTTTCAGCAAGTTATTCCAGGACCAGCCTGACTAATGAGGAACTCAAACGAGTTTCTAAAGCAAATGTATCACTGAACTGTACTGGTGGAGCTTCTGGCAGAGCTCCTGGTAAACAGTCAGCCATGGTCCTGTCTTTACCATGCAACAAGGTGCAATACAGAGGTTCCCAAATGCAGATGCAGTAGTAGTTCTGGGACCATGTCAGGTGTGCTTGAAGCCAATTATAGGATTTCTTGTTTGTTATCACAACTGCTATCTGTGCTTAATAGCAGCATGGACCAGACTGGGAGGGTGTCTCTGACACAGAACTCCTTGCACTCTGTCACATACTCATATCTAACAATATTGTTCAACAGTTCACAATTGTTGTTTCACCTCATTCTTCCCCTTTTTTCTGATTGCCCCAGTCTGAGAAGAAGTTAGTCTTTCTTAACTTCAAGCGCATCATCAGAAGCATTCCAAGTGCTGTGTTCTGTATCCATCCTGCCCTTTGCTTGGGAACATGTGACTGGAATAACAATGGCTTGAGGGCTTTTGAGGCTTGAGGGGCTGGCAGGTGGTCATGACTTTCAGACAGCCAAGAGAGAAAGAGATCAGGTGCATATAAAATTAGAACTGTTTCCTTTTCTAATGTAGAGGATGTTCCTCTGGTTTTATATCAGCAGAATGGCAGATACCATACTTTCAGAAGCACATGGTTGCCTTGCTGCCATTTATCATCTGCCTTTACCAGACTAAATTAACCAGAACAGGAAGATCTGACAGCTGTTCTCTGGGTTTAAGGCTGGTTTACCACCACATGGACTCAGTTTTCACCACTTTTTGTACATGGTCTCTCCCTTCTAAGTCACTACATCTTTCTGGTCTCTCCCTTTTCCTCTGCTTTGTGCTGAAGCAGCCTTTTTCCTTTACTCAGACTCTTGCTCAGTGCACATATTCCAGTCAGCAGCTCAGTGCTTCCCTTCTGTGTCTCAGGTTTGTGCCGAGTGTCCCTCACCATCCATGGGTTTGGACATGAAACTCCTTTTCTGCCTGAGAATACTTTCCATTGCCCTTTGCTTCCAGGCAAAACGGCTTTTCTTTGCTAACCATTACTTTACATTTATATTTGGTCTATCTCCTCAGAGCACCCCAAAGCACTTTGCATACGCTGTGCAGGAATCAGTGGAGGGTGAATGCATTGGGGCTCTCTTGTTATTTCTGTATTCTTAGTTACAGTGCTCTGTGTCATAGAAACTGACTTGGTGACTGACAAGGTTAATTCTGCTTTGCCTAATTCTTTCCAGTAGAAAAGCCACGAGAAAGTACAGTTTAAGTGCATAGAATTTTAGAGGGAATATCAAGCACACTTCCTTCACTGTTTTAATCTTGCTCTAAGGGAATATATGAGAAGCATAGTTGATAAGAAAGAGTATTTACATAACTTAGATTACTCCAGAGCACTTTATTATACTACCTAGAAAGAGTGGAAAGAACAAGTGTTTTGGAGATGGCTGTCTGGGCAGCAGAACCATCCTTATCCAATGATGCAAATCAGTTCTTTCAGCTGTCAAGGAAACCAGGGTTTGGGTGGTGTTCATCAGAAAAGTATGACTTATATGAGAAAGGAAATACAATTTTACATTCCAAGTACATGACTCTATTATATTTCAACCTTTCATAAAAAAAGCTACAAGCAGGGTATGCAAAATAAGATGCTGTTCATGTTGCTTAATCAAAAAAACACGTATTGGTATAACTGTCATCTTACAAGAACAAAATATAATCACGTTTGAAGGATTTATGACCTTGAAACAACAGTTGTTTCCATGCTTATGTCAGAAAGAGGAGGAAGTATGATCATATCCAGTCTTAAGAGATCAATACTTCACAACAGTCAAGGAATGGATAAATACAGCAGTCAATTCAACAAGCAATATGGTATAATAACTTTTATTTTGGAGGTAACTTTTGGAAGGGTAGCACACACCTGATAGGGGGGAGATTCCATGTGGCAAGTGAGGGCAGAGCGATCATAGGCTATGAACAGTGAATATTTGCATTGACCATGTGCTTCCAGTTGACTGACCCACTGACTTCAAACGACTTCATAAAAGGACTTGGGTTTTGACCAATGCACTGCATTTTCCTTTTCAGTCCCTATCATACAGCACATCCATCCATCTGTCCTGCTCTGGGAACTCACAAATGTACAGCAGACACTTGCAGGTCCCTGTTTATCACAGTCCGTGCTGCTGTCCTCAAGCTTCTCACTGTCTGGTTAGCATGTGAGACACCTCCCTCCTTCACAGAGGATCACAGAATAGGTCAAGTTGAAAATGCAAGCCATGCCACTGACAGTGGAAGCAATACTGCTTACAGCATGGGATTAAAGAAATTTTTCTTTCATCTGTTCAAAGCATGGTGAATAAAAACCCATTCATTCTCTGAGGAAAGGGCATTAGGAAAGTCACACTCCTGCATGAGGATTTCAGTCCAAGGTCCTCTTCTTCCAAAATGCTTCTTATTAGTGCCTTGCTGAATCCATGAAAATTCCTCTTTTGGTTCAAGCTGCTGTAAAATAAGTTCTACTTTTACACTGAATGCCATGAGCTTATTGACTGTGGTGGTCTCAGCAATTCAGAGTATAATCAGTTTGACAAAGTTTGTGTCTAGCAGGTCCCTGGACTTGTGAAGATTGGTATCTCTGGATAGCTGGTTATACCACCCATAAAGCAGAGCAGCCATGTGACAGAAATTACAATGGGCAAGAAATCATGCAGTTTGATGCATCATATTTTGTTACGACAGAAGACTGTTCCATGAGGTACACTGTATGGTGGTAATATTTTGTGGAAGTTGACTGAATTTGGCCTAACAGTTTCTCCCTAGAGTTAAACTCAGTTAACCCCATTGCTGCTGATGATGATTGCAAGTTCACTGAGCTCTGCACCTCAGATGCATGAGGAGTTCAAGAAGTAACCAAGATTGACTTTGAGAGGAAAAACAGTGACCAATTCTTCCTGTTGGCTAAAAATGTTTTCACCAGAATTCCTTTTTGAAAGTCTTATTCCTTGTACAACCATGAATAAAGGCTGTTGTTGCACTACCTATGAGAGACTTCTGACCATCTGTCATGCTCTTCTGATAGTGTCCCAGTTATGCTTGCCCAGAAGAAAAACTAATTGTTACTGCATCCCAAAACATATCATCATAAAAAAGAGTATTATTGTTTTTAGGTAGCAATAGCACTATAAAGATAATTAATGGAAGGTCTGATTATCTAATCTCATTATTTGGTCTGTATTTGTAAGGGAGTTATTAAACAGCTCTTCCACAGTTGATGTGGCCTAGAATAGAGCTATTTCTTTCTGGTTTATCCAAAGATCCTGAGTACTCCAGTATTTCATCAATAACACCACCAGGGATAAATAAACTTATGGTCATTCCTTTTGATAACTTTATTTTTCTGAATCTGAGCTTCTTTCTGATTAACATATTCCTATGTTGATAAAGCATTTCAGGAAAAAAAAAATCCAAATATTTGATAAGACTACAGTGGAGCTCCTCTTCTATGTCATCCTCTCCAATGATTGCAGTATGGAGACCAAAAAAATTCATGCCATGAGCAGCTTTTTAAGTATTTTCAAGTATATTGATTTTGATTTCACTAAGGTTCCTCATGGCAATTCAGCAAAGATTTTTCAAAAGCAGTATTTCTCTATTCTTGAAACAACAAAATTAACTGGATAAATGAGTCCATGTCTTCCTTTGACCAGTTTAAAGAGCTTTCACTATCTTTCTGTGTCCAGATTGAACACAACACTTCTTTGTAAGGATGAATACATAGAATTATAGAATTGGACCTGACCTTTTGCAGCACAAGAGTACCAAAATGAACACTGTTTGTTCAGATTCAATTCCCACAGAGAAAAGTAAAGTGAAAATAGCAAGGAACTTCAAGCATCAAGGAGGCCTTCAGGCAATGGCAAAGTCATTTGGAAGGTGAACAATGTCTGATTCACATTTTCATAAGGCTTGAGACTCTCAAAACCCTCCAAACAGCCTTGATGTTATACCACATTCAAGGATCGTTTTTCTTCTCTAGGTTCAGTTTCACAGTAAGTGTAACCATGGTCCAAGAACATTAGCCCAAGTGCTTTATTCTATGAGTACCAGTATATCCACCCAAGCATTCAACAGCTTGTAATTATTGTACTATCCTCCCACTGCATGATCTGCAATGTACTGTCAGTATTAAGGCCAGATCATGCCAAAATCCTTTCCATTGAAACAAAATATGTCAAGGAGAAATATAGTTTTAATTCAATATTTCAGGTCAGAATAAGTTACATTCTTCAAAACCTAGCTTTACACTTGGAGCGACTAATCCAGCTGGGCTAGTCAGACCACTCCATAACCCTCCCAGGAGCAATCAGCTTGGAGAGTTTGTACATGCAAACACTTATCTTTGTAGGTCACATTTTGAAGTTTTAAAAACCATTAGCCAGTGATGTTGATGGTTAGAGATCTCACCTGGCATCTCATTTCTGTCATGCAGAGATGGAGATGGGTCAACGCACTGCTCTAGCCCCACCTGGCACCCCGTTTCCTGTTGTGTGGAAAGTGCACATCTGTTAAATGAGCTGGGAGAGGCCAGAGGGCCCCATGGGACACAGAACAACTGGGCATGGATTACCACTGCAGGAGTAATTTCTCCAGTCAGCAACACACTCTCTCTCCTGTGTTGAAGAGCCCATGGGAAAGTAGAAAATAAAAGCAAAATGTCACATGTCCTCTGCATGTGTAGGACATCTAGTCCTTCCCAGGGGATATGTCATCATGTGCTGCTCCTCAGTGGTAACTGGACAGAGCTATGTGTCCCACCCAGTGGGGAAGGTTAAGGACCGCTGGTCAGGAGTAGTTGTTTTAAACAGCAATTAGGGAAACATTTGGCTTTCAAGTACTCAGATCACTTGCCCTGGCAACACAGATTCAGGCCCTTTCCCTTTACCTTCAATGACTTTCACAGAGCTTTGTACCCAGTTGTGCCCTTGCGTCAGCAGAGCAGCTCCTCCACCTTTATCTTCTGCCCGTGGGGGCTGCCACTTGGAGCCACAGTTCCAGCCCAGCTCAGACCTCTTCCAGCCTGGGCCTGATTCCTGGAGGCAGAGGGCTGCCTGCTCCACATTGGCTTGAGGAAGCTTTGTTGTACAGCTGTCTTTGGCTAATTGGCTCTCTGAGACCTGATATTCTCCAGGACTTTTTGCACAAACAGCCAGAAAGACTGAGGGACAGAAGGGGCCTCAGGGTGAAATACTTGCTCTGTTGAAGTAAGATGCAAAATTCCCTTTGACTTCAACAAGGTCAGAGTTTTACCCTGTAGCTTTAATTAGCTCACATTGTTGTAAGTGTCCTGTGCCCCTACATGTGGAATGTAAAGTATGGTATGTTCAATAGTGATGCGTACATAAATGATTTAAGAGGATATAAAAGAGGAGTAATGCATTTAAAAGGCATGAAGTTACAGGAACTGGCTTGTTTAAACCCTACCTATTCCTTGCTTCATAATAACACTGAAATCTATGTGTAGGCCCTGTAATTTAACAAAACAAACCAAAACTCCAAAACAAGTATTTGTGAACCACTGGAAAAGTGTCAGAGAAAAATGATCTTACAAAAAAACACCATAAAGGAAGTCCACTTTCAAATCATTCGATGTGTCCCTTCTAATAAAGACCTGAAGTTTTCACACAGATTTACAAATTTTAAGCAGGATAAGATGTCTGCCAGGAAGAGGAAGGAAGATAACCACCCTGCAAAGGGGAAGAGAATGCATGGTATAGGATGTTTAGCATGCTGGAGTGTAGTGGACATAGGAGATGCATGTCATGGTGTCACGAGTAGTACATGGCAGAGAGCTGATGTGGCAGAGCAAGGGATATTTTGACAAGAGCCACAATATGAAAAGTGTTCTATGCAAATGCTGTGCCTGGAGTAATGAATAGTGTAATTTTTTCTTCTTCTGAGAGTTTCAATGGAAAGGACACCTGGATTTCACAGAAAAGCCCCCCAGAGGAATTTAAAACAATGTTTTATTCATTTATGAAGCAGACTTTGTCTTGTGTGCAGATTTCATCATTTCATTGTCTCTGGTATCTCAGAGAAGAGCAAACAGCTGGTTCCTCACTAGATGCTTCCACAGAGGATTTTTTTTTTCCTCCCCAGGAAATTATCAGTTTATTTGTACAGGAAAGAACGAGACAATGCTTTCGTATTTCTGACTTCTAACCCATGCTGAGTGAAGAGGGACAGTCCAATTTGAGAGGGTAGAACAGGGAAAGCCACATAATTTTCTGGTATAAGTAATTCCTTCCTCACTCACAGGCCTTCCAAGTGCTGGAACAAGGAACACTGAGGCCAGATACTACCAATGACCTGGAAAGACTGCCCGTGATGTGCACAGGGCTTCAGCTTAAAAGAAAGCCCACAGTTCAGGATTCAACTTGTGCATATGACTGCTATGTGTTCAGCCATGGCTTTTGCATCACAACTACTTTCAAGACAACTAAAGAGAAGCATTTCATGTGTTTTTCTTTAGCCTTGCCCAAATTTTAAGTCTTTGGGAATTTGCCGTTAGATATTCTTTCAAAGTAGAATTGTAGAATAATTTAGGTTATAAAAGACTTATGAAGTCATAAATCCTTAACTTAATCCATTAAGTTAGCACTGCCAGTCCACCACTAAACCATATCCCTAAGCATGACATCTACACATCTTTTAAATATCTCCACTGGTGTTGACTTTACCGCTTCCCTGGGTAGATGGTTCCAATTTTTGACAATACTTTCAGTCAAGAAATCTTTCCTAATATTATATCTAAACCTCCTCTGGCACAACTTGAGTTCATTTCTTGTCATCATATCACTTGTTACTTGTGTGGGTAGAATGATACCAGATATTTGCTTGTTGGGGTAGAAAGGTCATCCTGCTCTGTGTTTCAGTTGCTGTGGTATGCTCCAGTTCTTATTTACATCAAGAGATTTCAGGGTCCTAATGTGCTGTATATTATAAATTTAATACTAGCAATTCTTATATTTTCATTGTGTTTTTAATTGCTTGCATGATAGCTCTGAGAACACACAATAGAACTAAATGTGTTTTCTTAAGGGAAGAAAAAGTTTCTTTCAATCTCCTTTGTTATTGCTATAACATTATTCTTTGCTAATGCTATTCAAAACTGAAATTTAATGTTTTATTCCACAATTTTGTCTAGTTTCTATACGGCAACCCTTTTTCATTTTAGGAAACTCTAGGGAGACAGAATGTCCCTATCATGAGAATCCCTGCATAAGGGAATTAAAAAAACAACTTGTAATGAAATATGCTAGCAATTGTATAAAAATACATTGTGTGGGACTTTTGCCTGTGGCAGTATGTACGCACATGAATGACAGTATTGTGTGAGACAGAGCATTGTGTTGTTCAGTGCCAGTGTATAAAGCTACACTCATTTTGCATAAATATTTGACTGCTTTCTGGGATGTCTGGGGGTTTTTTTTAGGTAATGTTCCATTTCTCATTCTCTGCAACCACTCCTTGAATTTGCATGTTTTAACCGTGGTTGACACAATGTGGAAATGTTCATGTGTCACTTCAGTAAATTTTATCAAACTGGGGAGTGAGAAAAGAGGAAAGAAAATGTATAGCTTGAAAACCAGCAAAACCATATTTATTTTTTAATCCATAAACTCTGCATTAAATACAAGAGGTAATGGTTTTAGTCAGTCCTTTAAATTTCTAATTATTTGGGCTTTGCAATGTTCCACACACTTATGAATCACCTCCGCACCTCCGTGGAAATCCAGGGATAAGATGCCAGATAACAATGTATGAATATCTTCAGAAGTTTTTGTTTCAGTTTTTCAATCCCAAGTGCACTTACGCAGTGAAGATTTTTCTCTTCTCTAATGCTCCAAAGAAGACTTTTTTTTTTTGCGTAGTTCATTTGATGATGAGAGTAAGACACTCGAAATTATCTGGGCTGCTTACTTGTTTGGATCCACTCTTTTACATCTTCTTTACATTTAAGAAGCAGGAAGAATACATCTGCAGATGACACCTTGGAAGCTAGGGACTCAGAAAAACATTCAAGGATAGAAAAATGAAGATAAATTAATCTAGAGCTTTCAGTGCAATGCCAGGAAGAATCTAGTTTCAGCTTTGTAACTTGATGGCCAAAGAGGTGACATGTCCCAGAGCACTGAAAAGACTAATGATGGGAAATGTGTTCAGGTCCTGTGCACACAGTTTTAAATTAGAAATTTAAAGTTTGAAAAAAGTCTTGAGATTCATATGAAGCCTAGAGAAGATATGCTAGAAAGCACTGTGACTCATTTAGGTTCTTTAATAAGACATGGACTGACAAATGGCATGGAGACTAGAGTGATGATTGGATGATGAATCCCAAAGAACCCATTGAAGTCCCTGCTTAGTCTAACAGAAAATAATGTCTGAAGTCAGATATATTGACAATATAAATAAAGTAACATTTAACACTGTGAATGATCCAAGCACCAAGGTAGAGCCTCTGTCTCATGGAAACTTAGCCAACACTAGATACCTGGAAGGTGCTTCATTGGCCAATCTTTCCTAAATGGTAGCCAACCCTCCAACCCTCAGTGTAAGGGTTACTGGGTAATAGAGCAGAACTGGGTTAATGGACCATTTGAACTGAGAGATTCATTGAGATAATGTAATGCCCCTTCAGGCTGTACACCTGATCAGGTCAAAGGAAGCTCTTAGAAGGCTGTTTCAGGACAGAGAGCCCTCTCATTGCTCCCACTTTGTGTCTGCTTCAGACTGGTTTGTTCACTCAGCACTTTGACTTGTCAGCTGTGACACTTCCCATAGATGTCAGAGTAACCAAAATTGAAGGGAAGGCCAGAATCGAGAGCAGCTTGAAGCTTTGCCCCGTAACAAGTTGGCAAACTCAGTTATCGTGTATCCTGCTATCACTCCAGGGCAACCACACAATTGTAACTGCATTTTCTGCCTGGGGTGTCTCATGGAGAGCATTCCCAGGGGGTACACTGACTCACTAAACACCCAGTAGGTCTTGCTCTAACCCATCTCTTCTGGTCCAGTTAATTTTTGTATGTGCTAGATGGCACCTGGAAACACTGCAGAGGGCATGCCTCACTGTGCAGCTGATTGTTTTTATCATTCCATCATTTCTATCTACCTGTGCCTCGAGCCTGGGTTTCAGGCCTGAGAGAGTGATACCCAAGTTTTCTGGCTGCACAGATTTGTTGCAGATAAACTCACAGTATTTACATTGCATTGAAATTATTCCTTTTTTTTTTTTTCATGAACAGT
Organism: Phainopepla nitens; assembly: GCA_013400175.1. Lineage (NCBI taxonomy): Eukaryota > Metazoa > Chordata > Aves > Passeriformes > Bombycillidae > Phainopepla > Phainopepla nitens. Next base: position 670,983 of record VXBQ01012254.1, read on the forward strand.
GTTTGAATTTCTCATATATTTAGGATTGAGAAAGCCATAATTCAAAAACCAATCTACTTCCCAGCATGTCCAATTAAAAAAAGAAAATCAAACAAAAAATGTATTCCATTATAATGTGATGTGCAGTGGAAAGGGGTGCTAAAAACACCTTTCAGATGGGAGAAAGAATGAGATCAGGAGCAAGCCACAGAGCAAGGAGGTAATTTATTCTGTGTGGGGAAGCAGGACTGACAGAAGGCTCAAGGAGTCAATCTTTAATTTGAGTGAGCATGAAACTGGCAAAACTTGAGCCAAGCTCTACAAGTCTGTGGCCACAGCAGGAGTTCATGATCTCTACATACGCTGCACTGCAGTTCTCCACTCTGTAAAAATTTAATACTGCAGGTTGCGAAACATGCATCTCACCAGAGCAGGAACCACTCAAAATGACCACTCCTCAATTAAACCCAGGATCTCAATGCACTGCTGGTCACCTCTGAAATGAATCATGCTCTAGCAATCACCAGGCCTCCACCAAAATTGTTGCTATCGCTCAATCAGTTTACCTTAAATGAAAAATTATTCATGCAGGCAAAATGTAGTAAAAGTGAGAGGCAATTTTTGCCTCTTTGATCAGGTAGAGCTGATCAAGATAAGCTCCTTTGACACTGGTCCATTCTTCCAAGGCACTAAAGTAACCTCTTTGACAGCAGATGCAGATGCAGAGGAAGAAATGTGCTCCACAGCCAGTGTTGATCTGAGTGAGAGATGGCAGTGAACAGCCCACACCTCACTGAATGCAGAAAGAAGCCTGGTGCCTGTGTGCTCTGCCTTGCCTTGACTCCTGAGAGGTAGGAGGCACCCATTTGTCTTCCCTAGACTGCTCTGTAGAAACTGGAAAAGTATCCAAAGGGACATTGCAATGAATCTCATAAAGCATCCAGCCAGCTATGACTCACCATCCCATTCAAACAAATCATAGCACAGCAGTGAACCACATCTCCTCAGACTCTCCTTCTGCAAAGGGCTGACCACTTTGAAGGAGGTCAGTTATGTGCATGGTAGGTGAAATAGGAGGCAAAGTTAGATTCATAGTAGGGCAAAGTCCATAGCACATAGCATACTAACAAGGTAGAATATCTGTACACTTCAGAGCAATTCCCACAGATTCATTTCTGCACGATTTCCCAACCAAGAAGAGGACTAATGTTTTAATAATGGCAATTTCAATTTTTAAGGTTCTAAACTTTTAGTATTTCTCCAAAAATCTCTCACCCTCATTAAGTATAGATTGATTTCACCAGTCCCCTCCTACTGTGAGCAGAATTTGACAGTGTAAAAGATGCTACACAAACACCTAAGACAAAATGGGAAGTATTTTAACAAGCCAAGCAGACAAAGAATGGCAGGAAAAATCATTGTGAAAGAGGACAAGACACTTTATTCAAGGTTGTTCCTTGGGTCAGTGGTAAATTCTGGGCAGACAGTTGGCTTATATAGTCTCTCCAAACAGATAAAGTGTGAGAGTCTGTATTTGTTACCATCCAATAGAATCATTACATTTGCATTGAATTTTCTTTGGCAGGGGTTCTTCATATTACTAAATTCTTTGAAAGAGTGATTTAGCTGCTGTAGGTTAATAAATGAGGATTTTACTGTCACAAGGAAAAGCCACTATTTTCAGTCCTTTAAAAAACATATTCTGGAGAAGGAGGTGAAACAGCTGAAAAAACTTACTGCACATGGTCAATGGAAAAAGCAACAAATGACAAAAGTTGAAACATGTTGCAATAAATGAAATCAGCTACACTATATCCTCGAGATTAGTTCACATGGTCTTAACCCTATGTGAAGGGAAATCTGATATGTTTTCCCTACTGCAAAATATTCAACTGCAAACTTTGTTAGCTATGTCCCGTTAGATCCTCATTCACACATTGCTACAAAAGACAATTCTGAGCACTTATTTTAACAATTAGACTGTTTGCTTTTTAAAATAAACTTTTATATTAATTTTTTTTAAATAATGCTATTTAAAAAAAGATTATTAGATTATTTTCAAATTTGATGTAAAGAAATATATGCCCTTGAAAGTGAGTTGTTCTGTTCTTGAAAAAATAATCTAAGGCATTCTTTCCATTCATGTGAAATACTTAAGCAGATACATATTCTCTTCCTTACTTTTATGTGAGCACTCAGTGCATTTCAAGAGCTTTTTCAATACAATCTTTTGTGACAGAAAAGCAGTTTCTGCAAAATCAAATTTCCACAGGGAAAATTTATTGAGTTTCCTTTCTTTTTCTCTAGGGAAAAGGGAATTTAAATATTTAGTTCTGAAACATGCTTTGAAGTGTAAGAATTACCTCCAAGCTTAAAATTCTGCTTTCTGGCATCTATAAATAACTTGTGTGTCTCTCAGTCATAGACATGGGCAATGTTAGCAATCAGTCTGGATCCATGGCACTTACTCCTGAAGGACACAGAAAGGCATCCATTCTCACTTAACCTGTGTTTCAAACTTGACCAAATACAATTATCAGTCTTTTGAGAGACTCTGCAGAGGGGAAAACCTTGTATATTGTGTATTTTCGGGTGGAATTTGTAATAGCTGGGAGTGCGAAAGAATTTGGTAGCATTTGATCCCATGGCACTCCCCTATTGATGAGGTTTCTTTTTATTTTGCTCCCCTGCTTTGTCCCAGGAGGGGATGACCAGTTCAGTGGTTCAGTGCCTGTGGTTCACAGCGTGGACACAACTGAGTTACAGCCCAGTATATTCATGATTTTTCATTGTGATCACTGGCAATTAAAATCACTGGTTTTGGATTTAAAATGTGAGTTTGCTCTACACAGACTCTGGGCTAACCATTTATTGGTTTTTTTATTATTATTATTAGTTATCAGCTATTACATATTAACTGCATGTTGCAATGATTATAAGCTATATTCATTATTTTGTCTGCTACTGCTGGCTGGTGTGTAATCTGAACAGTCTGAATCATGGCTGGGAAGGTGACAAAAGCATAGGCAATAATAGAAACAAAAAGACCTCTTAGGTTAAAATGATAAATTATTATAACTAAATAGTCCGAACATTCTTAAATTACTACAAGATTAAATGACACTGCTAATAAAGGTTTGCAATTGGTGAATAGTAGCTAAGTGGAAATAACACTACTAATAAAGGCTTGCAAATCAAAGCCTTTTTGAACCTAGCTCAAAAAAAGCTAGTACTCCTTGTGATCACCTGGTATGCTGGCTGTTTATTTCTTCTGTCCTGAAAACATGTTCTCCTGTTAATAAAGCCCAAAAAGCAGTACACATCTATTCCTGGAAATGAGATTTCAGTGAGTGTCAAGAAGTACTGAATCAAGTGTACGATTGTGTTGTTCAGTACCCCACACGTGGCAATGAAGGTGAAGCAATATCTGCAAAGGGTGAATGCAAAACTCTATACTGCAGAATGCTTATCTGACACTTTAAAACCAATGCCTGAGATCAAAGAATGTTTCAGAAGTGCAGTGTAACAAAACAACTGGACAGCTATTAACACTGGATATTGAGCTAGCTGTAGTGTCTATACTGGCTGTGTTTCGTATGTCTGTGCTAGGCTTGTTGCACCAGATACAGGAAAAGAAAGTACATATGTAGGGAAGAAGCATTCTGAAGGAAACATTGGTGTGTACTGCAGGATATTATCCATATAATTCTCCCTCCTGTTTTGGACATTGTAATAACTGCACATAAAATTGAAATCTTCATTGTGTTTTATTCAATTTTACCTATCACAAAGTACAGTTAGTCTACAAATCTTGTAACCAGAAGAAAAACAAGACTAAGTATAAAGTAGCATCATTTTTTTCTTTCTAGAAGAGTACTGGAAGTATTTATGAATAATGAGAACATTTTACATCCTATCAGCAAGGTTAAAACTGAATTGATATCCAAGGAGTATCTTACAAAAATCAGCTGTAAGGCAAAACAAGGAGAGGCAGATTTGGATAGGGTACAGCTGCCACATGGCACAGGGCAGGGTCTGGTGGCCCTGGGCTGAGCTGAAATGAGGTCCTGGGCCATGGTCAGGTGCAGGAAAAGGCCTCAGGAGAGGCAGGGCAAGAAAGGGCTGTGGGTGCTCAGGTACCTGTACTAGGTACCCCCAGGGCCCAGGTACCTTTACTAGCATAGTCACCCTTATTCTCTTAAAAGTCTACAAATGATACTGGCAGAAAAGGAAAGGCTCACAGAATGTGAGGGAACAGCAAGGCTTTCAGGAAACTTGAAATCCTTAATTAGATGCAATTACTGGAAAAGAAACTGTCTTTTCATGGCGCTCTTCATACTTGTAAAACCCACCTCCTGCCAAAGGCAGCAGGAACTTTAATGGTAGACCCTGTGTAAGAACTTCATGAAGGGAATATTTTAAAATAAGTAAATAAATTGCCCCACTGAAATTGAAAAAAAAAAAAAAAGCAACTCCAGATGTGTTAGTTTTACAGGAAATCCTGTCTCACTTGGATGGATATAGAGACCCTGAAAAACAGCAGAACCATTAGGTAGCAGAGGTGAGAGAAAGAAAGTTACAGAAATACTTTACAAAGGAACACTATTCACCCTCTGTATATATGGACTGCACATACAGAAGGTTGCACTCTTTACCAGAGATGTATAAAATCCCTGTACAAGGTACTCTTTCTGCAGCTGCTCGTGAGATATGTCACAGAGCATCCCTGTTGCTAGACAGCTGCTAATCCTGTGTTAACCAGTGTAGCCAAACCTGCTTCATCAGTGCAAGAAAGCCTTTGTCTGTCACAAAAACCTCCTCTTATAAAAAGGGAAAATATCACCTGAGAAAGAAAATTAGTCTTAAAACAAGTCTTGAGAAAAAACAGATCTGGGCTGTTAAGCAGAGGGTTAGAAAGTAGGTATAGATAATGAAACAATTTTTGTTAAAGTTGTTCTGTCCTGAGACGCAGGTGCAAATTTCCAGAGGACCTGGCAAGGTCCTGGCACTTTGACATCACCCTTCCTTACAGATCATACCAGATGGTGAGCTGGCAGTTGCTCAGTTGCAAGTCCATCCCGTGTGCATTTACCCCCAGCCTGATGCACACATCAAGTCTTGTCTCTTTAAATACTTTATCTGTCAAGTTGAATTGCAATGATCCTATTAATATATACAGGATTCAAAGTGGGGTGGGTCTTATAGGTCAAAATTTGTCCAGAATTAATCATGTCCCAAATAGCAAGACTTTTCAGAAGTATAACTTAGGCCCTGTTGTAGAAGCTCTGTGTACACTGGTTCACACCTAGGGAGTGCCAGGGTTAAAGACAAAGAACTTCACCTATTTAACTTCAGTTCAAACTGTATAACAAATCCCAGGCTTGAACAGAGCCAAGCTTAGACTGTAAATCTGACACTGTGTTTTGCTCAGTGTGGGACACCTATGGTTTAAAAGGCAAGGAAATAAGACAGAGTAGCAGTGACCCAGAGCACTTCTTTGGTTTCGTATTTCCCTTTGCTTGCTATTTTGGATTAAAACCCGTAAGATGCAAGGCAGAACTTTATTACAAAATCTTCACTGACTTTGCTATGGGCAGACAGATGAGGTTTTGAGGCCAGCTTTTATCTGTCATCAATCAGTATGCAATGCTTAGTGGTGGAGTGTAATAAAGCAGTTCATCAGAGTGTGATTTGCAATAGGGCTGAAAGTATTTTCCATAGAATCATAGAATATGCTGAGTTAGTAGGGACACATCCAGATCATTGAAATCCAACTCCAGGCCCTGCATAGGACACCACAAGGTTCACACCATGTACCCTGAGAGCATTGTCCAAACACTTCTTAAAACTCTGATTTAAATGCTTGGTGTTGTGACCTGTGTTTGAGCATGTGTGACATTTCTGTCTATTGCCCATAAGAAATCCCAAATGCAATAGTGAAGCATCCACTTATGCCATAAATATTCAAGATACTAGAGCTATGTCTTATTTTATCCTCAAAAATTACTGCATGTATCCTTCCAATAACGGCTTTGTAGTATTTTACATAAAAGTGTATTTTTTTTTTTTTTTGTTTCATAACCAGAACCCTAAAAGAATTTTCCACAGCTAAAATACTGTTTGTGCCTGGCTTTCTGCTGCCTGGATAAGCTTTGTATCCTGCATTGCAATAAGTTATTCTTGCTGCAGAGATTATCATTATTCTGGAAAATCAAGGCACTGGACCATATCCAAGCACTCAGAAACCTCAGTGATAACAAAGAATTTATATGTAGGGAAGGTGAAGTACAGTTCTGTGCCATCTGTATATCACTGGCTTTTAAATCCAGTTCACTTTGTAGCTAGATTCATGTAGACATTGAAAGGGACTAGAGAAAGAATGGGTCTTTGTCTATTTGAAGACTTACTTTGGATTCATGCCACCTGTCAGACTTGACATAAGGTCAACAGTGCCAAACACTGCAAAGATATTAAGGAGAATAAGAATGGATTTCTCCCTTGTATCCATTGACAGCAGCAGACCTTCTGTGCCAGTCATCCATCAGTGCCATTGAGACAGATTCAGCATCCTGCCCTGGCCTGTGTCTGTGCCGCCTCTGACCCTGGATTAACATGAATAAACTTGTAAGTGGATTCTGTATGAGCTTGCCTTAGAATACCAGGTTTGATGGTAGGTGGCAGATGAACTGAAATGATGTATTCAGGACAGATTATTGTGGAGAAAAAAGCCATGAGTTTCGGTACTGCTAGAAAAACTGAAAATCCCTCCCTGATTTAAGCACTGAATATTTCTGCCTAAAGGATAAAGCAGCAACATAGTATTAATATGAATCCTCAGATCCTTGACTCCATGTCATATGGGTGTAATGTTAATATAAATTGGCGAGGTGCTTAATTTGCTAGAGCCCAGGAATTGCCTCAGTTGCACTGGGACCACCAAGCTTGGGGATATCTCTATAAAGTGCTACTGCACAGACACATACTGCGCAGGAGACCTCTGCAACAGGTGTTAGTAAAAATTTAAAAAATCAACAGAGTCTTGTTATGTGTTGGAATTCAGAGTGAGCCTCAAAGAAGCACGCAGGAGGTGGTTACAGAGTTACTCACAAGTTACCATTTGTAATGGTTGTCACTCTAGTCTTTTGCACCTTAGTGCTCTCTCAAAGCTCATTTTGTCACCACTGACAATAATGAAAAAGAAACATTTTAACAAAGCCTATACATCTATGGTAGAGATGAAGCCTGCTATTCCCAAAGTAAGAGTTTTCGCTGAACAAAAATAAGTCTCTCCCATGTTAAGAGGTTGGATAGCATAGGTAGAAGAAACAGACAGGTGACCACCTTGTCCTGGTTACAGAAAATTCAGTAAGTCAGCCTGATTTGTGTTTTGATGTTAGGCTGTTAAGGATGGACCATTCTTTAGGCAAATTGTTAAGAAATGGCTACCAAAACTGTTTTATCGTACATGATTCAATGAATGAATAACAAAAATAAACCAGGCGAACATCAGTGAAACTTTGGAGAGCTGCAAAATGTTAAACCTTGCCTTTCTCCCTTGTGTAGGCTTCTAGTTATGACTGATAGGAGAACATGAAGTTCAGCAGAGGGGACATTTTAAAGAATAGATGGTTCCCCATGATTTCAAATACAATTTTTCTTGTGCTCCATTTGACATGTCGCAGGATCTAACAACATTGATTTGAACTCATCTAGTGAAGTGCCTGCATTTCTTGCAATTACAGTGAGAGTTATGGAAATAGGAATACATTAAAATGACCAGATATTAATATATTGTTTTGGAGACCAAGTGGACTTACAACAAGCATGACAGTTTTTGTCTGAATTTGAATTAACTGAAGGAATCATTCCTATCATAAAATTAAATATTCACATCCATTATTATTATCAGACTAGAGACAATAATTTAAACTAATATCAAGATGCATTTTTAAAAATCATCAATCTGCCATCTTAACTACATTATATTCTACCTTCAGGCTCATGTTGTAGTTTTTATGAACATGATTCAAATAAATTGGCTCTTTTTCCTTGGTGGTTTCTTTAATTACTTTGTTATTATCCAAGGAACTGGTTTAATTTAAATGAACACAGTGTTCTTGCTGCTACTACCCGGAGAAAACACAGACTCAGAACATGCTGTTTTGTAGTTACAGTGTGTGCTTCTGCATGTGGAGGCCAAAACTGGTTTGGGCTTACCTATTTACCTACCTTCATGTGATACAGAAGACCCCTTAACAAACCCAACGTAGTCATTTGTCCTGAAGACTTTTTTGTGTCTCCAGATAAAGAGCAAAGGTAAAATAGGGAATTAGATTAAAGGACACTGTTACAGAACATTTATTATATACCTAGATAACACAGTTACTTCATTTTATGCAGGGCCATGTTCCCTTACAAACTCTCTGTATATTTTTAATCAAAGAAATGTGTGTAACAAATAGAGACAATAAATTAACAGTATTTGCTGTTGTGTCCTTATATTCCTCTTCTAATCGTATGGGTTGGTAACTCAGTTCTGAACATAGGTGTAAGATTCTTTCTCCCCCTCCTCTTGGTGTCTTTCCAACTAAAGTACATAATAAAATATATAAGAGGGTGGTTTAAAAAAAAAATGCAAGCAAACATTGGTACTTCATAAAATATTTAAAGACCTTACAAAAACGCAAAACTGTATTTCATTTCCTGAAACAGTTATAGTTTCAAACTCCATCTATTTCTTTTAAACCAAACCCATATGTGTTCGAGGCAGTTTTAATCTGTGGAAATACTTTATTTTTGGCTGGCCTGCATGAGTGAACATTAAGTATGAAGCAACAAGTATGGCAAGTCAGGATATTGAGAAGCAATTGTACTATCTCAAAGAACAAATTGTAAAAATCGGAGCAATTTCAGCTTATTTGTCTTTTTCTGTGATTAAATACGAGCTATGTGACCACATTTACCTAGCAATGGTCTAGGTAGATAGAATATTTTGATTTTTCTGTGTGTTTTAATGGGGAGACGTCTTCCATCTGCTACAAAGCTGGCATGTTGTGTCAAGTCTCGCTGCAGAGGACACATGCACTATCCATTTTCAGAGCTGTGTTCTCATGTGTGGTCATACGGGGGCCAAATCGTCACACAGATTACTTGCTATTGTTCTTGCTCTATCATCTCCTTAATACTGCGAGGAGCTCTCAGAGGCGAGCCGCTGGGGACACGGGCAGGGGAGGAGCAGGCAGGGAGGAGCAGCTCCCGGTTGCCGGTCCCGCAGCACGGACACCTGGGGAAGTCATTGCAGAACACGTGAAACGCAGCTCCTCCATGTAATGGCATTTCACACCTTTCTTGTGCAGACAGAAACAACTGTTCAAAATACCAGCCAGAGGAGAGTCAGGCTGGGCGTCTCACTGTGCTTCATCTGCGCTTGCTGTGGACAGCAACCCTGGCTGGCCCTGATCTATCTCCAACATTGGATCCGATTTCTGTTGCTGTTAGTCAATTAATACTGTCATCACGAAATCAGAGGGAGAATATAGTAAAAGAAAGGGTCTGTGGTTATTTTCTTTTTTAATGTGATTTCTGCTGAGCGTAAGATCTATATTTGCTTAATTAGAACTTTACTATAAGCATTAATGACCCTAAGGCCAACCTGATTTGTTTGAGAAGGGTAAAAAGTTATCTGACAGAATAGTTTGATCTCTGTATAGAAATCATAGTCCAGCTGGAGCCTGATTGCATCCTCAAACTTCCCATTCGTTCATCTCACACATCTTTTACTGGACCACAATTCCTCTTGCAGCAGCCTCAGACAAGTCAGTAAAAAAAATATAAAAAGCCTCGTCTTTCCCTTTCAGATGGACGCTCTGCTGCCCACCACAGTGCTACATCCTGAACAATCATTGCTTCTTGTGACTACGAGGAACGTGTCAGGATCTTGAAAGAAATAATTAGATGCCAACTTTGGATAATAGAGTATTTAAAAATCAATTAGCTTTAATGGGAATACTTCACAAGTTTTCTCATGATTCTGCTGTTTGACAAGATGTGTTGAAGTGTGTCTCACAGACAAGTAATAGCCCAGTATCTCACGGGAAAGTGAAGCCTCCACTGTGATGTACTAAGAGTGCATTTTGCTCCTTCTGGAGTCCATTCATTTCTTGCCATGCCAGCATCAATGAACTTCCTAGCTGCTGTCAATGTGTTTAGTGCACATGTCAAGCCAGCACTGTGCTGGTCCTGACATCAAACAAACTGGGGGCAATCAAGATATTACCTTAAGCTGGCAAGAAAGAAAAATAACAGTAACATATAAGGAACAATAACTGAAATACTTCATCGACCACCCCAAGTTTCCTATATGTTGTGGCCATAGAATAATCTGCACAGACAATGGCATGAAGAGTGTTGAATAGCAACAAATTGTATCTTTTGCTTCACAGTCCATGGAAATGTAATTTTAAAGGTGAAGTTTTTGGGAGCATATTCTGCTTTTTCATTTCTTGAGGTGTGTCTGGAGACTGATCTGATCCAGCTCACTCCCCTGCTGTAAATGCATCCTTAAATATCTCTTACCCACAGAAGGCAGATTACAGACAAAGCATTGCTTGTTGGCTTGGCAATTTGAACACTTTTTGGATTTGTTTTTTCCCTTGCTGTTTTCCCCCTGATGTTATGATGGGCTGATTACTTGGTTCATATGTCTTTCTGAATACAACTTTTCCCAAAATCACATTGACTTGAGTGTAAGATTTACTTCTAAGTACATTAAAAATGTACATTTTGTTTCTCTACCTCTAAGGAAAGGAAATCAAGGAACCAGAGAAATGCCAGCTCCTCCCCTATTCTCCCTTTTTTACATCTCTGAGATCCAAGCCCATGAGAAGTAGCAGATTCGGGATCTATCCCCTTCTTTCCTGGGATGTACCTGAGCACGTTTTTTTCCAGGGAATGACCAGCATCAACAGTCTACCAAGTTCTCCTAGGCAGAATTTTGCTTAACCCTTCCTGTTGATGTAATGTGCAGCTGCTACTACACCAAATATTACCCCTGCTAACCCACCCTGCCGAGAAGGTGCTTGAGAAACAGCAGGGAGATGAGATATCTGAGTTTCAGAGCCCAGTACAGTGAATATTTTGTCCCTTATCCCCAGCAGCAAAGTGCCAGCAGGACAGATCAAGCAATCCCCACACTCTGCTGCAGCCCTTTGCTTGGGGGAAAATCCAGGGTCCAGTGCCTCATACAGCAATTGCCCTCTGATGTCTCAAATATGTGCTGTAAATCCTGGGCCAGGGATAGAAGGGAATAAAAAACCTCAGCCCTGCGTTGTCCTTACTATTTCTTGTCTAAAACACCCCATCCTACTTATACACACACACACACACACACACACACACATAAAAAACCCAAACCCAAAACAAATCCAAACCAAACAAACAGCTACTATTTAATTATTGGCCAAAACAACTTGATGTTTTGCTGATGTTGTGTTTTAAAATGCTTTAAAAAAAAAATCTAGTTTGATATATTTTAAACATTTCAGGAATTGAACAGAATGGCTGCTCCTGTAGTAGATAAATATTTGTCTGCTATACATACTAATAGCACAAAGGTACTGTATGGATAAGGGAATAGCAAAGATATTAAAAAAATGCTTCATAAGCTAAGTAAACAAAAACACATATATAAATCAAAAATAGCATAAATCAAATTTTGTCTGTGGGGTGCCCTTTCGAGCATCAGAGCGTGGGAAGAGACCGCTGTGAAACATTAAAAAAAATAGCTCTATTTGCATCATTTCAGTGGTTCCAAACAAAACAGCCATCATTGCATGGGATGAATAAGGGATGCACTTTCCCCTGTCATTTTGCCTGGCACTTTCTGACATCAGCTCAAACTTTAAGCAGCACTCAGCCAATCCTGCAGCATTTTCATATCACTTTGGCCATAAAATAAATAAATAAGCAAACCCACCCAGATGTAGCAGTGTATCTGCGTAAATGGATTGTTCAGAGATCTCTCCTTGAAGTTAGTTTCTCAGGCTTTTTAAATGGGTAGCCTTGGGCTCATATATCTCTTTATGTACCAACACTATGAATCACCTTGAAAAACTTCTTAAAAAAAAAAAAAAAAAACATGAGAAAACGAAAAAAACCCCTCTACTGTTGTAATAAAAATGAAAAATGGAGCTCCTTCTGGCTTCCACTATCTAAGAACTGTCTCATCGCTTTCTTTTCCTCCTTATTCCAGTTTATAGACTTAAGGAATAAACATTTCCCAGGATTTGGCTGACAAATATTTGTATACGAAAGCACCTGCATGATTAAACAGAACAACATGCTTATAGCTTGTCCTTTACTCTGCTTAGCAATCAATTCCTTTGCAGATTTGCATAGTTATGATGACACAGTAGCAAGGAGCTCTAAGCAATTGTTTCATCTACCTCATTTTTCCAAGTGCTTACCTTCAAGTATATTAAAAAAATATTGCTTTGAGCTGTGCAAGCTGATAGCTAGGACCTCGAGAGAAGATACAGGGACCATTGCTTCACACTGCTCCTGGAAGCAGAGGGGAATATAGGGTATGGCAGCACCATGTCCCCTTTTCCCAAAGCAACAGGTAGAAGCAGATAACTCAGTTGGAGTAGATGGGCAAGATTCCTTCTTAGCTGCCCCCATCATGCTGTTGGTTGTTTGGTGGGTTTATTTAATGCTGCTGTTGCCAGTAAAGGCAGCCTGCAGAAGAAAGGAGGCTCCTGTGTCCCTGTCCTGCTCCCTTGCACATGGAGCCAACCCGTGTTCTCTTGTCTTTTCATCTCTCTTTTACTAAAGATAGAGTAATGGTGAAGGATTCATTTTTAGTCATGAATAATCTACTATATTTAAAAAGCAAAGTTTAGAATCGAGGATTGGTTATTTTTCTGAAGTATTGCTTAAGAAGTGACTATCTTAAGAATTTAAACAAATTAACAAGACTGAATTTTGCTATTCTTTGCAAAAATTCATTGCAAGGGAAAAAAAATAAAAGGAGAGCAGTAAAAAAACCCAACAGGGCTGTATTTAGCATCAGAATATGTTCAACTGTGGAAGTATTTTCTGTTCTCCAGTCAACAAGGAATTAATTTTGAGATTTGATTTCCTCTTTTTCCTAGCAAGCACAGCAAGAATCGAGGAACTACCAAGGAGACAAAGGATGGGAATGCAGGGAGGGAAGGCATCCCATTGATGATATTGTTTGTAGCTGTCTGGCTTCCTGTTCTAATTTGTTTTCACAGAGGTTTTCCCTTCATCAGCCCACTCCTGCTTTGCTCCTGCTTTTGAGCCCTTCCAGGTCTGAGAGCAGCTATGCTAGCCTTGAAGATCACTGCATAGCTGGGCAGAGCCAGTGATGACCCCATGGGATACTGAGAGACTGAAATATCCCCCGGGGTGCTTTGATATAGATTAGGATCTGGAGGTACTGAAGACAAGTGCCTTTTCTCCTCTGATCTTACCATGAGGAAGCACAGAGGAGGAGGGGGACCATTTCACCTGCAGTGTGGGATCTGGCATTGAATCACCTCCTGGGGATGGGATGCAGAACATGAACAGAATAAATTCATCTGAAAGGAGCTCTTGTGCCCAGAGAACAGTCCTATAGTCAGGAGAGTGAATCTGTGCATTTATATGCAGTGTGGAGGGTTGGCGAGGCTGCTCTCTGTGCTCTAAGCTCTCTCTTGGTTAGACTTCAACATGACAGACAGCCATCAGGTGCAGACACAGATGGGAGATGTAGGAATTCTTCCTAGAGAGGACTGAAATAGCTCCTGACATTCAGAGAGCTGCACTGGAGATGGACACTTCACAGAGATGTGGGTAAAAACTGCCGTGGCTCAACGTGAGGGGGTGGGTAACGTGGAAGAAACTGTCTCCTTCAGAAAATATCTTAGCACATCCTGAAAAGAGATGTCTTCTCCAGGCTGGGAGCACCTGAAGCTGCTTAGCCAACTCCTCTGCTCTCACGGAGCAGCTGAAGCAGTTGGAAATTTGATATTCTTTTCCCATATCCAGATTTGGGTGGTCTTCACTGCTGCTTCAGGGAATCCCAGGTGCTGCTACCTGCCCACTGTGAAGGGGCCACTTGAACGCTCCTTGAAATGCAGGAGCACATCACATGTCTTCCCTGAATTATGCACAAATCAGTTATTGAAATGGATGTTCAGGGTTGATTTAATAACAGCCTTGAAGGATTGAGCACCAGAGGGGTACTCTGTACAAATGGATTAGGAATTTTCTTTCCATTCAGTCATTCCTTTTTGTTTGCAGTTTGGGCCTTTCTTTTCCCACATACAATTTGCAGCTCCAGGTTTTGGGCTGCCACTGCTTTTGTGCTTCTGGTTTGGTTTTTTTTGGTTCGGTTTTGTTTTGTTTTGTTTTGTTTTGTTTTTTGGTGTTTTTTTTTTATGTGCCCATGGAAGCAAAGAGCAAGCAGAGTAATCTTAGGTGGAGTAGAGATGCTTCAGATAGGAGCTTGTTAAAAACCATCACCTCTGCATGCCAGCTGGTGAGAAAGATGGCATCCAGTGTTGTACTTTTCCAAAAGAAAAGGAAGAACATGGCAAATTAGCAGCTAAGAATTAAAGACAGGTAAAATGCCACACTGTCTTACTTGGACAGGTTTGGTATTGCTTAATCAGTGCTTCAGCAGCTAAGCAGTGAAGGGATGACACACACTTCAAACCTGTGGTGATTCACAAGCAGCACAGCACATACCAGCAGGAGCAGCCATGGGATTCCACATGAACAATGCTCTTTCATTCAGATAGGTTTCAGCCAGCCCTAACTCAGTCTGTCACAAATTCTCTATCAGAAAAATTCTTTGTCCTGCTTCACTTATATCCAGTCCTGGGCTGGAATGCAGAAAATGTTTAACAATGTTCATTCAGAAGCACTACAAATAAGGAGTGTACTGACAGCACAGAGGGATTTTCACATAAAAAGGGTGAAAAACCTTAGAATGAACAGCATTAGATCAAGGTGCAAACCAGCAGCACCTGCATTTTAATTACAAACACACACAAACACACATACACAGGGAGAGACCGCAAATTGCCTGGTTAGCACTTATCCTTGCTTTCATTTCTGAGGAAAATTATTGACATGGATGTTGGATATTGTGTTCTGAAATGGGTATAAAGCAATGCCTCAACCTGCCCCCATACTGCAATCTTTCTTTCCAACCCCAGCCCCAACCCCAATGGACTTGTCAGCAGTTTCTATCATTAGCAACATAATCCCTCCTCTCTCCCGCTCTTTCTTTTTTATGTTTTCCCAGGGCTGCACCAATAATGAATAATTTACCAGTGTGGAGAAAGAAAAGTGTCACTACTGGAGTCTCAAGGCTCATCACTCACAAACCTGTCACATGGTCAAGAGTCATCAGTGCCATTATTTGTGTGAAGAGAAATTAGCACTAATCTACTGCTGAGTCTCTTGCTCCAGCCACTGTAAATGGTGCCAGATTCTTAACAGAGCAGATTGTCTGTGCCACTGCAAATTGCTTATCTCAGTAAAGTTAAAAAAAAAGGAAAAAGCCTCCTCACTCACTTCACAGAGGACATCCCACTTGTGTTTAGAATTAGAGGAGAGGCGCTGTAATGCAAAGGACTGTTACCTTTCCCACACTGGAGAAGTGCTAGAGATCTGATTTGCCTCTCTGCTATTAATAAATACCATTGAATCCAGAGAACGGGATCCAAGCAGGACTTTCAAAGGCGCACATACCTATGCAAAAAGGAGATATAGCTTTCCATGTCACAGAATAAGCATGTGAATGCTAAGATTTTAATTTTAAGGAGGAAAGGAAATGCCCTCTACTGAACTGTGAAAGATAACTAAGGCACAAAATAGAACAAAATGGTGTCTTGAGTAAATAATCAGGGCAACAATGAGAACTTTTGTGTGAGGGCCTTCCTCCTGTGAAAAAGGGAAGAGATGGGCAACATGCTAAGTTTGCTCCAGCTCATTTCCGTCCATCAGTTCAGGGATTTGAAACCTGCTACCATTGAAGGCATCACCATCAGCAGGTTTTTGGAACACCCACTAAACAAAATCCACAGCAAAAGCAAAGCTGCCATTGGCCCAGCTCATCCCAGTGATAGAAGAAGTGACAGCTGTGGCTCAGAGGCAGAAAATCCCACAGTCCCTCCTCGAGGCCTCAGTGGATCCCATCAAAGGGCAAGGTTTGTTCCCCACAGGGGACCAGCCCCCACATCTGGTGAAGTCCAAACAGAGTTCCTGGCAGAAAAAAAAATTACTTCCATCTCTAAAGGTTTGAAATGGTTTCATTTTCTCTCTCTGTGCTTCTCTTTGTTAAAAATAATTTTCCAATATTATTTCTAGTAAAATAAACCTGTCTAAATAAATGAATTATGAGTGCAAAATGTAGTCCTTTGGATCATGAGGGACGCTGGCCAAAAGTCAGAAACATGGCTTTATAAAACAAAATTTGGAAGCACGAACTTTTTTGATTTTGATCAGAAAAGTACTTAATTTGTTAAAAAGTCTTTCCTTTTCTCACTCTGGGAGGATATGCAGGGAGCCAGGTCTCCAGCCTGGCTCTGTGCCCAGCAGCCAGCCTTTAGGACTGCCCTCACACTTCTTGGCAGCGCAGCTTTGCCAAAACACACTCTGGGGGCACCCCCCAGCTACAGCAGCCAGCGTAATCCCCAAAGTGGGAGACTACATGAGAAACGTGACACAGCCTTGGGCTGCATTATGCTTTGCACCTAAGATCCTCCCAGGACACTGTGCATCCTAGCTGCCAAAAATTCACCTCCTTGCAGCCCTTGCAGGTCGCTCTGTCTCCACGTGAGCCTGCTAGAAGACTGAGTTTGCTGTGGAGGAAAACAGGGATAGATTGTGCAGCTTGGAGATCTCAACATCAGAGTGAGAGGACGACTGGTGTGTGGGAGGGCTCCTTAGTGCTGAGGTTGGGAGGGACCCCAGAATTACCCAGCACTTATGGAAATATGTGCATCCAAACACAAATGCAAAACCTCTAGGAGCTTTTAGATAGTGAAATAAGTGTGAGCTTTAAAGTCTAAAGATCTTTGAACTTTTTCTTTCCCAAGATTTATCTCTTTTCTTTACTTAAAAAAGGCAGAATCTCACACAAGTTTTCTATCACTTGTGCAAACTAACGGTCCTAAAGCTGAATACTTGACTGAATTTCCTGAGTGCCTTTCCAAAACTTATCTTCTCTACTACTCCTCTTGTCCTGATTTTGATTGTATTGCCGCTCAAGAATGGGAAGTGGCCATTCTTTAAAAATCTTAGCAGACGAGCAGCCCAAAAAACGTCCAGAGTCTCTTTCCTTCTCCACTTTTTCCTGCTTCTCAAAGTCATCTCTTCCAGTGTAGGTGAGTGTCTCAAATCAACGCACAGCACTGACAAAGAATCTCCACCTCACTGCACTCACTGCATCCCCATTGCCCAAGGCTGACTCCCTTCCCCATGGTCAAGGAATTTATTACTCATCACATCCTTGCCAAGAGAAATTACCTACTTTACAAAAAATGAAGGCGTTACAAATGTGTTCTGTGACCAGAATCATGGGGGTATGATCCCATGGGACCAGGAATCATGGGAGAGGACTGACCCTCAGTGAAGTCCAGTTACTGAAGAGAAGGATGAGATCTATGAAAGAGCTGCTTGACTGAAGAGGAATTTCCCGGTGGAGCTGGGGATCTTGCCTCTATTCCTCTTTATCTCTGCACAGCAAATCACTGTTGCTGTGCCAGCTCTCTAGACCAAAGAGGCAGAAACCTCAATTAAAGTGTTTGAAGGGTCGCTTCAGAAAGAAAGTGAATGTGGCTGAGATAGGCCCTATTCAGACATGGATTTTACTGTGATTTTGCTCAGGAACCCCTGATGCTTTCTAGCTCCCTGAGCACATCTGTTGCTGGAAACATAACAGTATTTACCTTGTTAAAAGCAACTTGTGTCAAAAAGCATCAAGAAAGAGCAGAGTGGCTGTGGAGGCTCCTGGGAGAGATTTCCTCCATGTGCTGCTCCCAGCAGCTTGCAAGGTGAAGGAGAGGGCACCCTTGGCCCCTTGCCTGGACATGCTACAAAGGCAATCTTGGCAAATCATGGCCCCTCGATTAACCATGGGAGGATTGGTCTCCACCTTCCATAGGGAGGGCAAGAAATTCAGCTGTTAAATTGCCTTACATCATTCCATTGGCAAACAAGGGCTTTCTTCATCTGGCAAGGCGTATGTCAAAGCCATGAAACCTGCAACTGCAGATCTGCAAGGCAGGTCTTGGCTTCCTCTGTGAATTTCCAGTGTCTCCACCCCCAGCATGGTATCATCTGCCTCGGTGGTGGGACCCTGGTGCTGCCTGGCTAGATGAGAACCTCATAGATGACAGAGTAACACCCACAGAAGGCATTTTGGGCTCCTGCAGCTCCATCTATCCTGATTCTGCCCAGAATTTTGGTCTTTTCAGTCACATTTATTTTGCCTTCAAGAAAGAAGTTTATTATGACCTTTGCTCAGAGCAACTGGAACCATCCTGAAGCATGAAATCTGTAACATATCTGATGATGTCAGCTCACATTTTTCTGCAAGCCTCCCCCGGACTGAGTCACAGCAGGAAGGTTCAAAGTCAATACTCAATAGCATGATCTTAAAGGCATACTGCCAGTTGGCTAATTTATTGATAATTCTGAGTAGAGTGAATTTTCCTGACTTCTTGCTGCTCCCTTGTCTATCTCCCAATGCAAATGAAGAAGGATGCCCTTCCCGTATCTCTAATTAGTAACAAGCTTAACATGATTCAGTGTTAACATGATTTTCATTTACAAATAGAGCTGAAGTACTTGCTTTAGTTATTTCTTAACTCACACTTTATGCCCTTTTACCTTGCCAGTTATCAAACTTTTAAGAAAAAACATTCAGAATTTAGAAGTATTATAGGAAGACTGACCATGTTTAACATGTTCATGGCAAACTGTCCTCTGTCAAATGTACATCCCAAAGCCTTGTCCAGCAGTTGTGGATGCTTCAAAATTATTCTAGAACAAATCAGAGTAACAATCTGCCTCAGAACAGAAAAGCTCAAGTCACTCACTACATCTGTGACTTCCTGAAAAAGCTGTTTGGCTGGTAAACATGAAGTCCATTAGAACCTGCTAAACAGATGTGATGCACACGCATTGAAACTTCTGAGTGCATTGCTCTCTTGTACCACCAATGGCTGGATGTATTGATCTGCCAGCACTTCAATACACAATCCACTATTTAGCCTGGCTGCTCTCACAAGCAGCAAGCACTCCCTAAGCAGGGAAATGTCATTTTTGTCTCTGCAGAACTGTTGACTCAGAATGTCTTGTGATGCATTTCTTGCACTGCCATGGCTCTGAGCAGAGCAGTCTCACAGACCTCTGCAAAAACAGCTCCTAATGCAGGGCCACTGCAAAATTTGTAGCACTACACATGAATGCCAATAGCTCCCAGTGACTTGACGAGCCTCTCTGAAAAAAAATAATTTTTTTTGTCTAAAGAACTCTCTGATTGATGTAGTCTGCAACATTTTTCTTTTCTCGACTCATGCTTGCCTCGCAATGCTGTGATAAATCACAAATGCTATGGTGCACCAGTTGGTTTCACTGCACTCCAAACCCATTGCAAATATAGATCTGAAGAGTTACTTTGAAACTTAACCTCTTTCTTTTTTTTTTTTCCAGCATTCTTTACAGAGGCATGTTTTACAACTGCTGATGTCTGTTTTCTCTCACAGTTTATTATTATAAATTAGCAGGGTCAAAGAGCTCCCCTTAGGAAGGTTTAAAACAACACTTTTCCCCTTTGGTTTTAATGCCCTACACCAGTTTCTGTGCCGTCTACTGTGTAGCAGCATACCTCCCACTTGCCTTTGTGATCCTAAATATCTATGCCCTGATTCATTGTTGGGGCATGCAGTGGGAGCCAGATCACAGCACTTTCATGCAGACCTTTTTATAAGAGCACAACAGTATCCATTAAAAGAAAGGAAGTCTCTTGCTTGAGGGAAAACAAAAATGCACATGCACGCACAAAAACCCCCACAGCAACCTTATAATGTAGTCTGCAGCTAAATCTGGAGCTGTGGACCTCAAGCCAAAACATAACCACAGTTCAGGGAAAGTGGCATAATAAATATTGTAATTACAAGGTTCCACTACAATAACAGACCACAGAATTGGCCAAAAGGTGAGTTTATTTGTCTTTATTGGCGGTGGAAATATGGTAGATTTCTTTGGCTGAAATTTTTTATTTCCTTTAAAAGGGAAAAATGGAACATTCCCCTTTCCCCATCACTCTCCACCCAAATGGCAGCTCCTACATGCTCTGTCAGCTGAGGTTAGCTCCATAACACAGATCTCTTTTCACTGAGCTATTATTTTACTAGTAGCTGTAATGGGCTATTATCTGTGTGACACAGCCTCTGGAGTGGCAGAAGACACCTCTTTCTCCTCTACTGACAGATTGAAGAGCTAAATTATAATTTAAGGAACCAGGTGCCCAATTCTGTCAAAACATCTCATGTGATGGTTTCTTATTCAAGAGAAAACTATACATAATCAAGTAAAAGCATATGAGTGTTCCAGATCTAAAAAGAGATATTAGAGACAATATAAAGTAAGTGATGTTAATGCAAAGATGACCTAGCTATTGTGTGCTTAGGGTTTAACAGTTAAGAAAAGCTCAGTAAGGGAAACAGATATTGTCAGCTTTGCTAAAATCAGAATGTGAAAATAATTCCAAATAAAAGTTAAATTGACTGTCTGAATTTCACAGATTAAACAGGAGAATACAAAAAATTAGTTAATTCCATAGATGAGACTAAATATCTGACAGTTTAAAATTCTTCCATTTTGAAAACTTTATGGTTTTAAAGCTTATAAGCTAATACGAGATGCTGTTATGCTAAAAATGTAGTGAGTGTTCTTCCACTTAAATGAACAGAAGATGAATTTAAAAACATTAAATGATGTTAATTGAAGGAATATATTAACATTCATAGTGTAAGTTTAAACAAATGTCAAGGTGCCCTACTCTTCACTTCCCAAGTCTTTGATTTGTAAAGCATCTTTTAGATAAGTTAACATCCAGAAACGGTTTAAAATAAAGAGAATTTGCTGGTATGTGTAACAATTTGTATTGTCTGTCTCAGACCTCATAACTTCTTCCCATTCCTGTGTGAGAAGTGTTGATGAGAATGCTTTTGAGGTGTTTTCTTACTATGTTGAAACAAAGTCTTTGATACTATTTTTCTCCCAACTCTAAGTGATTTCTATAACACCATTTACTTCTATGCACTGGTTTTGGCTGGAGCAGTTAGTTTTCTTCATAGCAGCTAGTGTAGGTCTGTGTTTTGAATCTGTGCTGGAAACAGTGTTAATAATCACAGGGATGCTTTAGCTGTTTCTGAGCAGGGCTGACACAGAGCAGAGAGGCCTTTTCTGCTGTTTGCCCCACCCCAGCTGTGAGCAGGCTGGGGGTGCACAAGGGAGGGGACACAGCCTGGACAGCTGAGCCCAGCTGACCAAAAGGGCTGTCCATAACCTGTGGAATCGTGCTCTGTATATAAAGCTGGGAGAAGAAGTAGGAAGGAGAGGATGTTTGAAATGACAGTGTTTGTCTTCCCATGTAACCTGTCCTGATGGAGCTCTGCTGTCCTGGAGCGGGCTCTCAACATGAGCTCTCTGCCCATGGGAAGTGGTGGTGGATGAATTAATTCTTTATCTTTGCTTGTGTGTGGGGCTTTTACTTGACCTATTAAACTACTTTTATTTCAGCCCAGAAGTTTTCTCACTCTTACTCTTCTGAATCTCTCCATCTCCCTGGGGAGACTGAGCAAGCAGGCAGCTGTGTGGTGCTTGGTTGCCAGCAAGGGTTATACCCCAACACCCTATGAAATATATTTTGATATTCTAGGAATAAAACCAAGAGGAGATTATGATAGTGATCTTAGGGACAAAGCTGCTTCTAACCCAAAAATTTTACATTGATAACACCTGCTGAAGGTGACTGGTAAGCTTTACAGAATCCAACTCACAGGAGTTCTAATACAGCACTCCTGCTTCAGTTCAAGCAGGGACATCTTTGATCTCTCTCCTGAACTCAGCTTGAGATGGTTTCAGAGACACACAGCATGTAGGAGTACAAGATGAGCTTTACCACTGGGATTTCTTTCGACAGTCACAATCACACATCAAAAGAAGTGAGACAAGCTAATTTAAACTTAAAATAAAGGAAACATGACACAGTGTTTGCTGAATGCTGGCTGTTCTCTTTGGATCGAGTGATGCCCCCACCCCAACACATCTGGGCAGGTCCTGTGGGAGTGCATTATAGACCCTGCTCATAACAAAATTCATGCTCACTGTCTGAAATTTGATTTTAGAACTAATCCTCTATGAGTCTCCTCTTGTCTCCTCTCTGACTGTAAGATTCCCTGCCCTTACAGGCAGCATTCTCCACAGCCAAGATGTGTTCAAATGAACTGTCTTACAGCTAGAGAGGACCAAAGCAGAAAGTAGTTCTTCCCCTACATGTATTTAGGGGCTAAGGGACCCTCCCTGTTTTAATCCAGTTGTTTCTGTATCAATGATAGGAACATCTTCCTGTCCTCCTCTTTATGAACTCTGTTTCCATTCTCAGCTGGGTTAGTGGAGCCAGATCCAGTGGCACAAAACTGGAAGCTCTGCAGTCTCAGCTGCAGATTCTACATTTATCCATGTCAATGGTGGTAACAGACTATTGTTCTCTCTTTTTGTCCTTCCTTTATAGTCCCACACCTTACCCCAAAGGAAGAAGTAACTGCTGTTGCATTTAACTCATTTGCAATAGACTCTGCTGAGAGCCATCCTTTACTACCCCTGCCCGATATCCAGTTACTCCTATCCTGACTTCAGTAATTTACCTGAAATCACAGCAGGGAATTGCTTTGCTCTGATGCTTTCCTGAACAGTGGTAATGACCAAAAATATGTCAAGACACAAAAAATATACATTTTTCAGTTTATTCCAGTGATAATTTTTTATCCCTTACTTTTTTCTCTTGAAACTTAGAGATCTCAGATTCCTTCCTGAAGAGTCCATTAGCACCCAATGTGTTGTCAGCCTGAAGGTGAATCTAGAGCTCTTGTGAGTTCTTTCAGTCTCTTTCTCAAGAGAATAATTTAGATCTGTTTAAGCTTGCAAATGCAAAGCTTTTGCTGTCTAGCTTGGGAAACATGTATGTATATCACTATATACACATGCATACAAATGTATTTAATTTAAATCTTCAAACATCTCTTTTGAAATGTGTCCATCATAAAGCCAGTGCTGTAGCTACTTCCTACTATGTGATTCAATGGTTACATTAACTATTTTGCAACAGCTTGAGATTTGGAGCTCACTTTGAACCATTTATGCCTAAAACCACTACTTTTGGAAGCACTGCTTGCCAGATCCACTGCTGTGAAAGTCTGCCACCATTCTTATCCCTGCTTGTCTCTCCACATTTGTCATTATTGAAATGCAGTTTCTTTGTCTTGACCAGTTTGCCAAGCCTCGTATATCGCTCTGTCTGACTTTCTCACCCTTACAAGTGTTTCTTTTTCTGTCTACTTTTCCACTATCTGGAAAAGTCGCCAATTGTCATTTCATGAGTATGAAATGAACATTGAACTTCAAATAAATATATTTACATATTAGAAGCAATTTTACACGTTTGTATTCATTTTGTTCTTACATCTAGATTATTTATGAATGCTCTGAACACAGAATAACTCAAAATGGCTTATAACATGACAACTTCTCTGTATATGACTTCTCAAGACTGCTGAGACCCTTGCAGTTGCTCTCTCAGGGTCTCATTTTTCAATTACAACACTACTCAATATTAAGAAAAGATCTCTGTAAAATTTCTGTATATTGTCAAATAAACTCACAGCCTCAAATCATGAGAGCTGCAGTGATGGAAAGTGGTTCTGAGCAGAGACCTGCTGGCCATAAGTACACAGTCGTGGGGCCTAGTCATCCCAATCCTGTAATATTACTGATTTAAATCTTCTATCAGTCTATACATTCAGGTGCTCTGCATTGTTAACACTACAGCATGACACCAGCCACTTAAAAATTATTGTCCCAGTGTTCATAGCCTTGCTAAACAGATTTTTTTCCTGTCTTTGGGTCTCTATTAAATTTGCAGACTTCAAGCCTTCTATCTATAGTATCCTTTCTACTTATTAAATATTGGTGGTTTGGTTTTTTTCTAAATCTCTTGTTCCTGCAGTTGAGTCCAGTTTTAACGAGAGGCAGCCAGGCAAGACTACAAAGAGCCAAGATCTCCAGCAATATGCTACCCACACATTCACCAGCTCATTCATGGCTTTGCCTTTCTGTCACACAAGAGCTCTCCTCCTGTGACCAGTGCCTTTCTGCATGGCCTCACATATTTCCATTGAGGACTACCACCACCAGGGCAGGATTCCCAGGGGACCCACGGCCGTGCCAGCCACTGCAGCCTCACCTTCCTCCCACGCTGGCTGTGCAAGTGAACCAAAGCCAGGGCCTCCCAAGCCGTGCAGAGATCTGTGCCAGCAGCTGGCCTTTGGTCACCACAAGAAGCAGCTGCCTTCCTTCAGGTCGTGCAGGTGACACAACTGCAGAGGACCTGTGGTGCACATAGGGGAGTTTTAATGACCCCATTAAGCCCTTTGAGATACGCAGGTATTAATTTTTAACTATTAACCATAGCAGACCTCGGAACAACAGCAGCTCCCGTCTTGGTGGTGTTTTATTTATATCGGTATTTCCAACTTCTCGAACAATTTATTCTCTGATGGAACACAGACTTTTCCAGGAACAGCAGAGAGTAGAGCAAGACTGAATTTCAATGTACTAAAAGAAGAACACAATTTTCAGGTTTTTGGTGGGGTTTTTTTTTGTTTTGTTGTTGTTTTTTTTTTTTAACAGCATAAAAGAAGAAAGAAGGGCAACAAGCCCATTCCCTCTTCTTTTGCAGATCTTCTTTAAGAAAACATGGCTTATTCAGGCAACTGAACACACACACAATGAATATTATTTCTCTTAGACCAGGGTGTCTAACAAAAGTGAGCAGGAGGGTTTCAGTTCATCCTGTGTAGCTGGCAAAAATGGAATAAAAACACATTCAGCAAGCTGATCTCTTGGTATTCTTCCATCTCCTGCCTCAACTGAGGCAGCACAGCTGTGTTCTGTACATGTCCCTGGGGTTACACCAGGCATCTACACTGATATTTATTGCTTATTATCTGGTTATGAGGAGAATGGGTGGCTTTTACTTGAGAAAATAATTTATTTAGCATATAACAAGTAGAAATGCTTTCAAATGGAATAGAAATAAAATTGAACATAAACACAGCCTTCAGAAAGCAAGAGGTTTGGCTGGCTTTGGTCAACAACAACAACAAAAAAAGCCAAAACTTCTTTTTGCCCATATAATTAACAGAGAAGGACTTTTTAATCTATTTTATTTCTGCAATGTTTCAAAGTCCCCCCACTTAAGCAGCTCACCTGAGAGTAGTACACAGCAGTTACAAAAATGCTCCAATGATGCCATGCTATTCTCTTCCTCATTTGATGGATATTACTTAATTTCCTGCACCTCCAGTATGATGTTCTCTCTCTCTCTCTCTTCCTCTGAAACACCTGTGCTTGTGGGCTAAGGATAGGATCCATATTCAGAGCTGTCACAAAAACAAAGAAGAACATCTGGGCTTCTATGTCCCCACTTCATTCTGGCAAACATTGTTCCACACCTGCCTATTGATATGTGGCCACATTCTAGGCTTTGAGATTAATTGTCCCTGGTTCAGGCTCTGGTTTTATCACTTATTATTGGTCTCCTTGCAACCCTCGCTCTGTTTGCAAGTTCTAGCTCTGTTTATCACAAACTTAGTCTGCATTTTGCAAGCACAATAAAATATTCGGCATTCATTGTTGTCTGATTAGTTAATTTTAATAAATTATTCCTTATTTTTCAATTTTTTTTGTCTCACCTATTTCACACTTTTGTCTTCCCAGCACGTGGGGGGTTGGTTGGTTCTGGGGACTTTTCGCTGTCTTGCTCAGGGGTAGAAGGGACAGCATATTTGTCCATAGGCCCTGGAGGGGCAATTCTTAGAGGCCGATAACTAGACCAGCTTTCCTGAGAAGAGTGGCTGATTTGTCCCTGGTACAACTCTGCTGATTCTAATGGCTTTTTACCAGGGAGGAATTTGGCCCCATGTTGTTAGATGTCTGCATATTAGAAACAGAGTCATTTGCTACAAGGGAAACAGTCAACATCTTATTTGCATCCATGCATATCAACAATGCAATTAGGGCAAACTTCTTTGAGAATTGGATTCAGATGGTAATTAAAGTATTGTGTTATGAATTTTAATTTGGCATTAGTGAAGTAAATTATTCTGTATTGCTCTGTTCTCACAGTTTGGGCAGAATACATTATGCTTTGCTTACTGAGACCTTTGAATTAAAAAAAAAAAAGAGCCTAGTCTCTGTGTCCTTAGAATCTAATTGCGTGGAAGAAAATGAGTTACATAAAACCTTTTACCAGTGATTCAAAGTCAAACAGCAGTGAACATCATTCCTTTGATACCCTCCCACAATTTGGGGACTCGGAAGGGTTGGGGAGGAAACTCTTCTAAGCAATAATCTATAAGATTCAATTAAAAAAGAAAACACATAAAAACAACTACTTTGAAAAGAAAGGTGAGATAGAAACATTTAAAAAAAATCAATATCTACATCTGTATCACTGATAATGGTTTATGGACACCAGATGTGAGCTTAGAAAATCAGAATGAACTTATTGGACTCCTGACGTATGTGTAAGAGTAATATATATATATATATATATAAAATGTTTGTGTATGTGCTTTAGTGTCTGTAGTTTTGAAGGTGTGACCTATTAAGTAGCACAAACCCTAAGTTTTAGCTACTAATGTTTTGCACTGATATTGTGTTCAGAAACAGAATGCTGTTCTTCATGTCACAAACTCCATGTTAGTAGTTGTCAGAGAGTTTTAAAGGAAGACTAGTAAGAACAACACAATGGTTGTTCAGATGGAACTCTTTTTGAGCATAAAAAATCTAGGTGCATGTAGAAAAGTTTTCAGTAGCTGTCTGAGGAGTGCTTAACGGCAAGTGAACCTCATCATGCAAGATGCTCCACATGTTTGCAGTAAAAGACTATCATTGCTTGCAGAATTTGCCCTCCAAGTTGACAAGACAGAGGGCACATCATGGGAAGGGTAAAATGTTATTCTATCCATATTATATGGCACACTAATCTCATTTCTTCATCAATGTTTTCTTTTGATCCAGCCCTCCTTCCAGCTCCTGCATCAACAGCATCCAGGCATTTTTAGGGTTTGGCCCAGCAAAAAGGTCTAGAAAAGGCAAGAGATAAAAATAAATTATGTTCAACCCTTTTTGGCTGCGTTGACCCTGGCTGGACACCAAGTGCCTACCAAAGCTGCTGTATTATTGGCCTCCTTATTGGGAGTCTGCTCCAGTGTGGGCTTCCATGAGGTTACATCCTCCTTTGGGCACCCATCTGCTCCAGCTTGGGATCCTCCAGGGTCTGCAGGTGGATATCAGCTCCACCATAGACTTCCATGGACTACCTCTTTATAGTCTTCTCCACAGGCTACAGGGGAATCTCAGCTCTGGCTCCTGGAGCCTGTCCTGGCTCTGTCTCCTGTCCCACCTTCCATACCCTTTCCATCCAGGAAATAAGTGAACAGCCAAGCTCCCTCTAGGGAGTTACAGTGGGAGACCTGGCTCCTGTTCCCAGCCACAGAACAGCTCCCAGCAGGATCCCCAAAAGGGTTTACACTACGGGATTGGTGAGGGGCCCCCTCATCCCACCTCCACCTTATGACCCCTCAGTACTGTCTGTGTCCTTCCTAAGAGGCATTTGCCTGACCTACTCTTGAGGACTTCTTGACAGGGATGCTCTTTTTTTCCCTAGGCAGCCCATCCCAATATTTCACAGTCTTACTGTTAAAGTCAAGTTTGTGCTCATATTTAACTGGAATCTTTCTTACAGCAATTTAAGTCAATCAAGCCTTGTTCTTTGACTAGTGAGAAAAATCTTCAAGTCCATTTCAAGTCAGTGAAGCCATGACAGTTTCTACTCCCTAAAGATATAAAGCTGGGAGATGTTTGAGTTTTTTGTTACGTGGGAGAAGTGCAAGTCCTTTTGTGGTCTGCATTTCTTAATAGAAAAAAAAATGCAGCTCAAATTCCAGAGCATCAGACTGCCATACAAAAAGGTTATGCTTTTAGTATTTCTCATTTAGAGAGCTAAAGAGCCAAATGTTTCACAAAGACTAGATGTTCTCATGAGAATGAATTTGTCCATGATTTTCACAGTAGATTAAAATGTTTAAGACTTAAGACTTAAGACTCAACCTTTGGATGAGGTCCTGAACTCATGTTTGTATAAATATGGACTTGTTCAGCTGAAGTCTATGGAGCTATGTAAAAATAGCACCAGCATAAGAGAGGATCATGCCCAGAATATGTCAGCATTTCCTCAGCCCCATGATATTGCCCAGCACATACTGCCTGGCCCCATATGCTTCCAAGTGTCCTGACAGAGGTGTTTGCAACTGCTGTTGGAGCGCTCAGATATGTGCTACAGTATGAAACAGATGGTAGCTCCATGTAAACTAATATATCCAAAGGTACCACTGCAAGCAGCCTCACGGTATTTGTGTCTTTGAGGTAAGTTTGCTACAGATGTTAGCCAGAGGACATACTAAGCTTATTCACCAGATGTCTTTAGGGAAGGTAGATGCTTCACCACTTTAGGAAATCAAAAATATATTACATTTTCTTCTTGCTGAGATTAGTATTTGTATTTAAATGTTATGCATCAATTCCCCATGCTCCATGTGTGCAAGTGTGGGTGTTCCCTATTGCTGGTGAGGTGCAGGGAGGTGTGTGCAGGTGTCACGTTGGGTGGGCAGAGCCCACAAGGGATAACATCTTCTGCCAGCAGTGCAGCAACAAAAACCATAGCAGTGGCACTCAGCATCCAGCGTGCCCAGCTGCCCAGTCCTAAATGCTACAGAACATTAAAAAGTAACAACAACAAGAACAACAACAACCCTATGATGTCCCTCCTCATTAACTTTTTAAAGCTTCTGCTCACTTTGTGGAATCACCATTCTATCGCGTGGTCAATAATGTATGAAATGAAAAGCTCCTGTCCACTCTGCGATGAAAAAAGCAGAAAGAGATTTACAGTAACTGCTTAGTGCTATTTTTGGTAAACCTGAATTCAGGGACAATAAATAAAAGAAAATCCACAAACACAAAAAAGAGCAGGGGCAAGAAAATTAAATTTCACAAAAAAACCAGTCAAACATTTTAAAAACAGTTGCAGTGAGGGAGATATATTTTTTCTTTCTTAATCTCTTCTTGTCACCTGCTCACAAGAGAGCCACAGTCTAGAGAAAAAGCATTGCCATTTTCCCCTTAATTTCCACTTTAAAATGAACTTACTGCTCATGGAAGACACTTATCTCTGCTAGCCTTCAAGACCCAGAATTAGGAGTAAATGCACATCGTCAATCCATCCTCCCATCACTAGCAATCTCCTTGACCTATTAACCATCTCACTGTTAGGCTCAGCTGAAGCATCTGTCCAGAGGTGGAACATGGAAGGATTTTTCTGGCTGTGTACAGCCCTCCAAGGCTGGAGAAATGCTTTGCCCTCTGCAATGAACGCATTCATGTGGAGAATAAAGAATAATGGCAAAATATATTCCTAGCCCTTTCTTCATAAAATTATAAAGTGCTCTACTGTTTGGCAGAATGAAAGAGGACCAGTAGCATTATCAGAAGTGTATTTACAAAAATAATATGCTTAGCCATCATGGCATGCTGTTTGTGTTCAGTGTGACTCTTCCTGCTGCCCCTGCCAATGAATTCTCTTGCAGCGGGACCAGCACTGACAGACCTACATACACAGCATTAGCAAAACCTGTTTTGGGTACAACCTGCCAGGGAAGCTTCCAGAAATGGTGCTGAACCCTGAACCTCTCCTCATTCCTGCTAATGTGACCTGCTTCATTGCTAGGGTTGCTGCCGCAGCCTCCTCTAACTTTAGCACGTGGGTCAGAAAATTCACTGTTGAATGGCAGCAATGAATGGCTTCTTCATCTTACAACAGCTCACAGCAAATTGTTGTAATCTGCATTTCCAGCTACAGGAGTTTTGGAGCAGAATTAATTGTAAATGACTTCTAGCCTAGTTATAATCTAAAATACTGTTTCATTTTGGCAGTAGAAAGGAACTGCACTTTCTGCATAAAGCCAATGCCTATAAAACAGAAGAAAGCAAAGCATGATCAGTGTGGTGAGCAGGAGATAAAACAAGCTCCTTGGCACTGGGCAATGGCAGAGGAAGTCTGTTTCCTCCCTGATAGCTAGTCGAACATTGTTACCCTAAGCTGGGCTGGTTCTCCTCCCACCAGGCTGTTCATATACCATCTGTCCATGCTGAAAATTATCAGGAGCATTATGTTGCGTCTTTACTTATTAAAAGGCTGAATGCAAACTTTCCAGAGCATACACAGTGTTACAGCTTATTGCACTGGAAACTTTATACCATTATATCTAGCGAGGCCCCTGAGTCTCTGTTTTAATGCCTTGGAAATGCGACAAAGTAGAGCCAAGAAAGGGCAGAGTAAAACCTGAAACTTGAAAATCAGGACGCACACTCTTCTCCCATTTCCATTCTTCGCTCACATAAAACTAGAAACAAGCCAAATTTGTACTTATACTGTATTTTTAAAACAAGGAAGGAGTAAAATCTTTCCCACAATCATGTTGTCTGTTGTGGCTTTGAGAGACAGAAAAGCCTTTAGAAAAAAAAAAAAAAACATAGTGCTGGCACTTTTTCTTTTCCCTCAGTTCCCTCATCAAAACTTGCTTTCCCTAAAATGTGAACAGAAAACCATCTTCAGATACCACCTAGATAAAAGGTGAAATGCAGTTCTTGCTATTAATATTTCAGAATCACATATATCTCCACCTGTTAAAACACTCTATTACTGCCACTTGTGTCCACTTTGCTTTGATGGGCAACTTGATATTTCCTGTAGCAATATGATGATGATATGCTGACTTGACCTGTATCTTAGATATTCATTCAATGGAATTAGACAATCAGTCACGTTAGAATAATGCATATGTGAGTTTAAATTCTTATTTCCATGTGCACCTTGGGGGTAGACAGAGGAATATAGAAGGAGAACAGAAATTTATTTCTTTCACTCATGGAACAGATAGATGGCAAATGCTGGACATAGGTTTGTGCATCCTGGTATTCAGATCACTGCTTCGGCAATTGGCTCATTAGTATTTTGAGAAACATATTTTATAATTCCAGAATTAAAGTCTCTCACTGCTGATCAGTTTCATGTGATTGAAAATAGGATATAAATTCAGCAAAATTCCTTTAGTAACTCTTGAGCAACTTCAACAAGCAGGAATGCATATCAATTTGTTGAAATCTATCACTGAACAATGTATTTTTAAATACTATGGAAAATAACAGACCTTGCCTCTACTAAACAATCCTTTGAAATATTCTGCTCTGTGTGAACAAGTAATTTTATTTTTTTTTTACAGATCAAATTATTTATCTGTTTCACACACACTTAGAAAAAGTATACTTTAAAAGCCTTATGTAGCATGGGAGAAATCTTGCTCTGTAACTTTTGCCATGGACTTCATGGATAGCTGATTCTCCTTGGTAAACTTCCTGATGACTCCTACTAAGGGTGAGAATTTAGAAGCCATCCAGGCAGTGTTAGGACAGTGCCTTGAGGAGCCCTGTGCATGTGCAATAGCCCTGCTGGCCAAGCATGGCCCACGAGAGGCTCATCTTCCCTAAAGCCTTCTTTGCTCAGATCACCCTTCTCTGTTTATTCAGTTTTTGCTTCTCACCCAGATCTGTCACAAAGTACACAAGCACGTGTCTTTCTAAGCCAATCTCTATTATTTTATAAAACCCAGTGAAAAACATACAGGAATTGATTGTGGTAGCTGTCAAGCCTGCAAGGGATTCAAGCGTGTTTGCCCTTTCATTCACTGCATTTTTGGGTGTTATATAAATAGAACAGGAAATGTAAAATGCAGGTTAAGTCATTCAACACTTCTGGTTTTTTCTGATTTCTGCGCTGTTCTGGCAGAAACTACCTTTGAAACTACATTTTTGTCAGTCAGCTAGTATTGGAATAGGTTTTAAAGCCAAAACAATAGGTTCTGCAGTGAACCTTATCAGATTTGTCAAAATCAAGTATTGAATCAGAACCAGGATCCATCCAGGTTCTTCAAAAACCATAGTAGACACATTCCTCATTAGGCATCTGTTTATTCCAAAACACAAACACACAGGGGATAGAATTAGATAACACTTTTCTGGCTTACTAAATGGGTTAGACTTAGTAAATATGGTACTCGATTTTCAACTGATTCTACCATCTGTCAGCAAACTTATTGCTTTTTAGCAGGGGTTTTTCTTGTGGTAATTTCTGGGATTTTTCCCCTCTGTTCTTTTCATGAATATACATGCCTACAAAGTTTAAGGGAAAAGTAAATTAAAGAGAAAATTAATCAATCCATAAAATCTGAACAGGGCAGGTCAGATTATAATCAGAAACTGCAAAGGGACTTGCAAATTGTTGTTAACAAGCAGCACAGGGAAAAAAAAATCTCATGTGTGGAAGGAACTTCCGACTGTTTTTCAGGTATATCTAAATCCCTGGATCAGTTATCATGGCAAATGGGGTTTTTGCAATGCTCAGCACAGCAGCAACTGTATGTGTGGGTAGGGACTGGTGTAAAAAGGACAAATAGCTGGGGTGAGAAAAACTACCCGATAAATTGTCTAGCTAGGGCCCAATGTCACAAAAGTCTAAGCATAACACTTCTGTTGTGTTTTCCTACTGAAAAAATAAGTCTCAGACCCATTCTGGTGCTAAGTAGGTGCAGAACTAAATCATGGAAATTCTGTCCCATGGGATACACGGGTACAGGCAGTGGTTTGAAGCTCCTAGAGCAAGCTCCACTGCTTGGTGTGAATGCTTGTTCCTACATTGGCAACTGCCTTGCATCACAGGGAGGGCTGTGTTGCTGTGGAAGAGCTTGATGGACTTAGCTACTTGGAAAGCAATTTTGACCTCATCCAACAGAATGGGAGGGTTTTTTTCAATATTTCAATACTTATTCTCAGTTCTTGACTTTTTGGATGTTTGGGGAAGGTGTGGAGTCTTAGAAGCAAAGACAAAAGGAGAAGGAAGACTCAGTCAGGGACATTGGTGATGGTGGTGGGTTACCAATGTGGCTCTCCAAAGTTTCTTTGGTGCCCAAGAATGTTTCTCTCCTCCTCAGGAGCCTCCAGCAGCAGAACTGTATTGCTGCCATCCCCCTCATTTGCAAAAAGTTTTTGGTCTTGACAGGGAAGGGGACCACAGGGAGATCTTGTACTTCCACTACTAGTCGAAGGGGGAAGTTGGTCCTGACACACAGCTCTTCAGACAACATACTCTGCCCTTTTTTCACTCACAGTTTCAGGCCAAGTTTGTCCCCTTGACCAAAACAGCCCTTTCAGCCCAGAAATAAAACAAGACTAGGGCAAGGCATGACTTTGCTATGAACAGTTTGGGTGGAGAAGTCAGCCTGCTGAGATTTAAAAAATTATTAATGGCTGGGAAATAGATTTGAGAAGAAAAATGGCAGATAGTCAGAGATTCCTTATAGGCAGGTTCATCAATTTATCCACAGCATTAAGCACCATTGGAGCAGGCAACCTCAAAGCACGTAACAATTCATACACCGTGCAATGAACAAAGGTGCAAAAAGTAACAAGGTATGAGATAAAGGTTAGCACTGGGCATAAAACATCCATACAGGGGAGGAGTAGGAAGATTATAGAAATGTTTGGGATATTGTAGTAAAGTTATAAGTAAAGTCAAGGTGAAGAATGGAAAGAGGTGTGAATGAGATGTAAGATAAATGGAAAGACACATTCTGTATATATAAAGGAAGAGGAGATGGCAGAAGAGGTGGAATGGGAGATAGGAGGGGTAATAAATTGTTGACAGGGCTGACACAGTAAAAAAAAAAATTTATTTATTCCTACTTTCACAATCTGTCATAGAGAAATAATCAGATATTTATTTTCCATGAGAAGAAAATATACCACAGTAAATCAAAGTTGTGTCCAAGATGAAGTCAATGAAAAGACGACATCAGAAGGCTTAAATTAATTGCCATTATCAAAGACCCAGGACCTATTCAGAAAAAAAAAAAAGCATAAAGATAAATTCAGATATATTAGTAAAAGTGTTGCATTAAAAAGCTCTTTAAAATATGAAGAAAAAATCTATTAAATAGAAGATATCATATTTAATGCCTGTATTTTCAAAAAGGGATTTGATGTGACAGCAAGAAACCATTCCTTTTATTCAAAATAAAACTGGGAAAAGTAATCAGGTGAAGATAATATTGGATGAAAGTGCTGTCGGAGAAAATATTAGGGAAAACTTGCAAGAGAAAACTATAGTGACAGTTCTGGTTTTAGTTACAGCAAACATCATAGACTCAGTAAAAGGCAGGAGACTGCAAACCTCCCAGCAGGATGTCATGGCCAAAAGACCTAAAAAGAGCCATTCATGGGTGAAGAGGGAAATAGAAAGTAGAGTTATAGATATTAATTTACCCTTGTAGTTGGTAGGAGCAAGAGAATTACTGTGATATGCTGTTTCTGCTTACTTCACCTACACTTCTAGGGAACAGTGGAAGATTGGAGAGGGCTTAGATTGCTGGCAAAAGGATGCTGTGAAAAGTGGAGAACATTCACTGGAGGGAGAGAAGTAATGGAGGGAGGGAAGGAGGGAGGAAGCAGACTACTTGGAATCTGAAATGAACTTTCCATACCCTACAAGGAAAAATTACTGAGGGCATTAAGTTATTTAATCTTGAACACAAAAACATAACAGGATGCAGTGGCTGGAGGCTGACATCAGTTAAATTCAAGCTAGATTCAAAGAGCAAACTCGAAAGTGTATATTTTTCATGGCAATATTAGTTAACCACAAAGAAGAAATGACCAGTGGATGTGGACAACTCTTACTACTTGAATTCAAGACTAGAAGTCTTCCGAAGAGATACTCTGCAACACAAGGAGTCATCTACTCAACCTCAGAATGGCTGGATAAAACTGTAGTTCAGGTCATACTGAGTGTCAAATGAGATGTCCCTTCTGGTGTGAAAATGTATACATCTATGAAGTACCAGTCAAAATTCTGAGAGAGTTAACAAGCTTACCACATGGCATCTGCTGACAGGAGGTCATGGTGGTAAAAGAACCATTTTTGTAACACAGTTCCCCAAAAAATGCTCAGTGTAATGAATTATACTGGCAGGGAATATAGAAAGGATATTGAACTTCAGAGTGATTTAATGGGAAAGGGGATTATCAGAGAGTCAGAAGCTTTATTATTAGGGCCAAGGTTTGTTGTGTTTATTTATTAAAGGGTTGTTTAGTCAGGCAGTGGTATTTGATGATACCCAGCTTGGAGAGAGGCAGTCAATAACAAGGCAGAGTGGATTACAGTTGAATCTGGTGCTGATATACTATGGACAGAGAGTGAGATAGACAGATCAGTGTCATGTAATTGATTGTAAAGAAATTTAAAGAGAGGAAGGACTAAAAGGGAACAAGCATCCTCAGCAGGAATAGAAAGGGGGGGTGGGGGGAGTCTAAAACAGAGTTATAAGTTAAAAGCTAAGCTGTTTGACAGTATTTGTTGCATCTATTAAAAATAATGTAGAAAAGTATAAATAGGCTTGAGAGAAAGATCCTTGAAAGGCATTTCAATAAGATCATACCATAAGTCCTGAACAGAGGTACTAAACCTATATCCTCATTAGAAACAAAAGTGTTGGAGCATCATTTTATGTAAGCAGAAGCTGGTGAAATTCTGTCCAGTCTGCTCCAACAAATGCACAAAAAGATCATATGTATATCTGTGAGAGCCACAGTTTCTATCAATCAAATGCTTGTGTGCAGACCTGGAGTGAATTCACAGACCCACTACAATTATACGAAAGGTTAATGCAGAGTGTTTTGTGATAGCTTCTCTCACCAAATGGCTGATATTATGTTCTCATGAATACTCATTTCCTTAAATGACAGAGTCTGGCCTGAAGAGTAAAACCAATTGAAAATACACTAGGTAATATTTAGCACAGATTTTATTGCTCAGAGGGTCTGTGGAGATCATACCCTGATTGCTTGTCACAGATATCCTGGCAGCATCACTTTCATCCTGTGGTTCCTTCCCATCAACATGCAGTGGTCAAAAGTTGGCTCAAGGCTGAGGGTAACCTGGTAATGGATGTCAGCTGTGAACCTTCCTGAATTCCTGTACACAATGTTTCTAAAAATTAGTATATTGTCAAAGCAAGTGCTAAGAATAGCAGAGGAAATATTTTCTTCACATAAAAAGAAAACCACCATGCTAGAGGCTTGAGGTTAAATCAAAAAGTAATTTAGCTGCCTGATATTTGTTGAGCCCCCTTCCATGAGCAAACCAGTGGTGAAACCAAGCTGAAGTACCATTTCCAAGCAGGAAGAATAAAGCTGTGACCTGCACTGAAGGGATGCCTGCAGGGGAGAACTGTCTCTTCTTTAGGCATTGGTGTGAAGTGCCCCTTCTCCAGGCATTAGTGCGGTGTCACAGGAGCTATGGACAAACACTTCCTCAGCCCTAGGCTGTTGTGCCTGCCTGGGGCTTTGCACAGGCATTAATTTAACCCCTCATCATGCTCCGTCTCATGGACCTTGCCTGTGTTTTTTCTTCCTACCTAACACAGGTTTTATTCTTGTTCAAATTATTTATCCCAATGGACCTAAACTTTTGCTCAGTCCCCTGCTGAGTTCCTGAAAGATAATGAACTAACTGATTTCTGGGTAATTTATGCATAAATTTATATACTGAGCTGTAGTTTAATCAAACTCCTTTGCCTTGTGTAGTATAATAGCAATATCTAATGAAAACATATGAAGTATGTGTTCCATAATTACCTCAGACAGCTCATTTCGATTTGCTTCCTATTTAAATCCCCAAATTCCTATCTTCTTGCATTGTAAACACTTTCCTTCCTATCTCATCAATCTGAGTTATGTAAATGATGTGGGGGTGGGAGTACAATTAAATTTTTCCCTCAGTGTTATCGAAGGCCCTATTCTCCCAGAAACATCTGACTTGGGTGCACACAAAATATGGATTTTTATTTGACTGAAAAACTATGTTAATATAAATCATAAATAATGGCAAACACAAGTAGAGTGGTATTAGTAGAGCCAGGGCATACCTACTTCTAGATTAATTATTTAGATACAGACATTAGAAAACTGCCTTTGTGATACTATACCAGAGACACTTAACATGAAATACACTCAGAATGGTGGCCTCAACTCTACCCTCACTGAAGGACAGTATATCAGGAGTATCCACTTTGAAACCAATGTAGCTACAACAATGCAACTCGGTGTTAGAGAATCCAGCATCCAGCACTTTTTTTCTGAGGTCTGAAAGACAGACAGTTTTTCAGAGCAGAGGAGAAGAAAATGAAAAACTTAAGTACAACTAGATATTTGCTGTGTAGCAAAATTGCTTTTCACCAGCCCAACACAGTATTTCAACATCCACCTGCAGGGATGCAGATACATTTTCACTGCATCCAGCAATAGTGAACTTGTAGTTGTATGTGGTGGCATTAATGCACCTAAGGAAAGGGCGAAGGAAAAAACTATCAGCACAGATGCCAAGGCAGTATAGAAAGAAATTTTGAGT
This sequence comes from Phainopepla nitens, assembly GCA_013400175.1. Taxonomy (NCBI): domain Eukaryota; kingdom Metazoa; phylum Chordata; class Aves; order Passeriformes; family Bombycillidae; genus Phainopepla; species Phainopepla nitens. Next base: position 708,907 of record VXBQ01012254.1, read on the forward strand.
GCCTGACAATTTGACATTCCTGTAGTGTTTCTGCTTTGAAAGATTATTCTTTCCCAGAATTAATTCCAGGCATTTACAGTATAAGTGTCAGTTTGCCTCTTTATTATTTTTTCCCAAAGACTACAAGTTGCACATACACCATCAATGAAATGTAGCTACCTCTCTGACAAAACTGCAAGAAAAGGGTACAAAGCAATATGATGCAAAAGCGGAAGATGAAGAGAGCCTAACCAAGAGCACTGCGATAAGCACTGAACTGTTGACATGTTTCTGCAGTTCTGCTTCATATACAGAGAACAAAGACTGTTGGAGCATCTTCTCAGCAAGTATGAAGTGAGAGCCATTTATACCAGATAAATTCTGCCCCCTGCTATCTAGTCTGAGACAAATTATTTTATATTCAGCAAAAAAACCCTGCTGAACCAAAGAGCAAATTCAACAGTTCCATATAAGACAGAAAAAGACAGTAGAAATTTGAGGTGTATGAGGTTTCGATTCTCAAGTGCAAGGATTTCAAAATCCAGAGGCACCTACTTCTCCTCCTGTCGCCCTGATTCCTTTAATTGCACCTCTTGTCCCTGTGCTTTTTTTTCTAAACACTGTATTACCAATGGGTTATTTCCCTGTCTGGATCTACTCCTCTTCCATCTCCTGTGGTCAGTGTTTTTTTCCTGCCAGGTCATGACATCACCATCCTTCATGTCACAAAATTGATCAACAGCTGCCCTGCTTCTACTTATAAAAATAGAATTTAAAAAAAGATCTCTGTATCCATTTCTTAGCAGTAATATGTTTACAGTAAACCACAAAGTTTCACAATGCTGGGAACAAGTAATTTGTGAGAAAAAATTAACAACAAAGCATGGCAAAATGCCTGTAAGAAGATTTTTATCAACTAAATACTTTCTAATTCTAAGTTGGATGATTTTCTCCAAAAATTGCATTGCAATAAAAAGCCTGGGGATTTTTTTCCTCCTATCAAATGGTTTCTCTGTGGTAAACAGTTTGATTAGTAGTTTTTAAGGCTCCTTTGTAAGAAATGGGGTACACAAGGAGGGTCCAATCCTCCAAACAAGCTCCAAGGACCGGCAATGACAGGACCTAAGAGTTAAAGACATCAGTTTTGATACATCAGCCCTAACACATCATTCATTTCTTGAATCATGAGGTAAGGAGAGATAAATGAGATTGTAATTCATTGAGTCAAAATTTGTAAAGATATCCTTGGTGTGCTTGGAAAGGAGTATGAGATCAGGGGAGAGCCAGCAAACTGCAGGAAGCAGGCAGTGAAGTGCCAATCTAGGAAAATTCCTCACAAGAAACGTGCACCTCATCAGCCCCGGCTGACGAGTTATTGTCAAGATGGTGGAACAATCCTTGCATATGCTGTTTCTGTCTTGAAATCCACGTGCCTATATGTTCAGTTCACCCCTCTCACCCACCCCCAAACTGCACTGCCATAATAGCATCCTCCTTCAAGGAGGACTATGTTGCTGTTTACAAAACAGCAGAAATATCTGTGTCTGGAGAAGTCTTATTGCTCAGGAACATGGAAGTCATTTGACACTTTTGCTACCTAGCCTGGAAAGATAACCCAGCAACAACCTCTCCTTCCAACTAGCCGTCTTCCCAGGAAAGCTTTCAGGGAGAAAAACTGTAAGGGAGGAGGAACAGTATGGAGCAGGGAAGTATTATCAGTATTATCACAAAGGGAAGAAGCCATGCAGCGGTGTTTTCTGTTTTGTGTAGTGAATGTGCCTTTGAAACAGAGCTGCTGAGTGCTGCCTGCCGTTCCCAAGAGAGAAGTGATTATCCAGCAGGTGAGGCTACGGCAGGGGACAGGTTCAGAGGAAGAGATACAAGCGGGTCTGTGGCCATTAGACCATAGCTCTTTACATCCTGGAAGCAAATCTAGTATTCCTGAGCAGCATTCCTTAGTTGTTTAGGAGACGGGTTCGAAACCTTCTGGCAGAGGAGGGCCCATCTGTTAGGGGTTGTCATGCCCAGCAGCCTGACAGAGGGGAAGGAGAGAGGCTGCTGCAGCTCTGTAGCCTCTGGACCAGCTGGAGTGAGGCTGAGCGTGCGTCCCCCACAGGCTCACACACACATCATATGTGTACACGCACTTGTGTACCTGTGACCAGCCACGTGCAGCCACACCGATGGAAAACACAACCCTTGCAAGCACAAACAGCACCATGGCTTCATCCTGTTCCCCTCTCTCTAGCTGATCAGGATGACAGCTGCTAACAGGCAAAAAAGTGTACCTATATACACAACAAATGGATCTTTCAAAACAGTCCCTGAATCTCCCCTCTCCCCTGCTGTTGACACCAAGACACATGGGTTCCTAAGGCAGCCTCTTCCGTTGCTGGTGGAGAACTGGCAGACCCTCTGGTGCCTGCCTGGCTTTCCAGCCACCAACTCCAGTTTGATGTTTGGTAGCAATCCACACTGGTACACAGGCATCCAGGCAGTGCACATGGGCTCTGGCCTCTCCACTTGCTGGCACCCCAGGCACCCAGGGCCCTGTGTCCTCTGGTACAACTCCAGTTGCTGGACCCATATCCCTTAATGTCCCTTACTCAGGAAAATAGTTCAAAACAATGTTTAACTTGAAAACAGGGGCAGTGGTTCATGTCCCTGTACAGGGTATTGAAGCTCTTCCATTTGCCCTTGTGTTTCTGGGATCCTTCATGTTATGAGACTTTTATCCTACAACCCAATACCATCCTCTTTCAGGAGAGAACCCACAGAAAGGGTAACAAACTGTTCTCTTCATTGAAGGCTGGCTCAAGCCTGATAAGACCTGTGATGCTCATATTAGGATCTCAGGCTTCCTGTTTCTCCATGCAGTGGGACTCTAGGGCTATTTAACATAGCTGGTATTTCAGTTCCCTTTCTAAAATAGAGTTGAATGTGAAACAGCCTATTAAAACAGTATGAAGCTTTAAATCACTATGAAACATGAAAAATGTGGTTCAGCTGTCACCCTGAATACAAATGCACAGGTACATGTCTACCCCCACAAATTATTTTTACATTTTCCTTGACATCAAGGCTTTGATGACCACAATGCTTTAAATGTACCAACTAGTTTCAACCAAAATTTATCAAAGATGAGACCTCACAGTCTGTACTTTGTGTGGGTTTGGGGGCTTTTCTATGAGTGTGCATCTGGATACTTTTTGCTGACTCCTTTAGAAGAAAACTTTCAGAACTCATTCATTATTACCTGTCAGAGAACTAAGTCAGGAGAAAAAAATCTCCAGTGAGGCTTGACCCTGAGTGAGATGCAGAGAGCATGAAGTAGCCTTGATTTCACTGATTCTGGTGCTGAAGCACACCACTGGTTTCACTGGGTGTTCAAACAGGATAATTCTCACCATATGCTGGGTCCCTTTGTGTTCTAGTCCTGTCAGGGGAAGGCCCTTTCCCATGCACCACATCCTATCCTGGTATTGAATACAGGCATTTTACTTCAATTCTTCTTCAGAGCACTCATCCCTGTAACACCTAACTGGTTCAAAACCTTTTATGACTTTATCTACATAACAACCTGATGATGGAGAGAGGTATAATTATCTCATTTGACTACTAAGGAATGTAAAAAGATTAAGATGAAAATAGTAAAAATAAAAAGCCCATTAATTTTAGGTGCCCACTTTAGGATGTCTAGGAATGAATCTTTTAGAGTACTTAGCATAATGTAGTTGTATACACTCAAGAATTTCACTGCAGTCAGAATTGCTTGGCATTTTTATGTAGAAACTCTCATCTAAAGCACTTTCAAATAGAGGAACATGCAATTATTGGCCAATCCAAATGATTGTTCAGCATCACACCAGAATTCTGTAGTGGAATGAGGGAGAGAATCCAGTTTTCCAGGGGTTCTCCTATTTTCATGACATCCTGCCTGAAGCACTGAGAGTAACCTAACAACAGTCACAAAGAAAGCAAAGGCCCTGCAGGTAATAAACATTTTCCCACACAGATATAACACATCCTCCCTTCCATGAACTGAATGAGCTAAGGGTCCTTTGGAAAGCAGTTGGGATCATGTGAGTACAGACTATGCTCTTTCACAAGGGCTCTGGTTAGGAGTTCATAGATGGACATTCATTCTTCTAATCCCTCTCTCCTAAACCTCCATCTCCTTATCTCCTTTTTTATAAGCTTGGAACTCTTGAGTCTACATTCAGAAAGTCCTCTAAACACAATGTTTACTCCAGTACAACACAATTGCATATGTACCATCAAAACAAGCACTAGGAATCTCTTTTCATTTCAGAAATATGCCATTCAAAATAGAGACTTATAGAAGGCACATTTTTTGCAACACCATTGATATTTATCTTGAATTCCTGGCAATTTTTGGGCTTGATTTTCTGTGGATATTGACAGGATAGTAAAACAACTTGTCTCAACAAGTTCTGGGTGGGCATGCTGCTGCATTTCAGATAGTCAGTGGTATATTAAAAAAATCTATCTCATCCACACCACCTTTTCTGAAGGTAGTTTTCTGATATTGATTGAGTCAAACATTTTTTCAGATGTGCAGACTTTTCCAGTTGTGGAATTGGCAATACTTACATCTGGTCTTTTTGAAACCAGTTCATCCACACTGAGATGATACTTGTCAAGCAGCATCAAGTAACAGTGTCTAGTAAGAGTCTTAATGTCAGGCACACCAGTTTCTAATTTAACTCATAAAATAGCTAAAGTAATCCAGTAATCTCACTTTTATACATACAGATAAGAGCATGAGCAGCTTGTTGACTCAGACAGTAGCCACCATTTTATATTTTGTCTTCTTGTTTGATACATGTTTCAGCGTCTCTCTCCCCTTCAACATAAAATACATTGAAATGTTGTGAATATTCCCGACACACCGACTTGTAATTGCTAAGACACATGTTGTGAGTAGCAAAAGTATTTAACTCAGATGTTGATGTGGAAAAATGAAGGTCAATCTTGACTGCGGAGCTGCAGTTGCATAATTTTGACTTAAAAATAAAGAAATAGATATAGGAGGATGTGTATGGGAGTAAAAGAACAAGAAACATAAATTTTCTAATGTTTAGCACAAAAGAACATAAAACAAATGTAAGAAGGACTTGACACATTGGGCTATTTCATCTACGGTGAAAGAAAGAGGGGGACACACAGAGGAGCCAGTGGTGTCATACAAAGCAAATGGCAATGGGGACATTCTCCAAGAAATTGCATCATTCCCAGGACATCCTCAGCGCAGAGATGTATTCAGACAGCATGAATTAGCTGTGAGTTAATACATTTTGGGGGGTTCTACTTGAATGGAAGATACACATGGGCCATTTCTGAAAAATGAATATTCTATAGTTAGCATCATTAAACATGGGATAACTGCCTCCCACAACAATAACACTGTCTACAGCATTTGTCATGTTTCCAAATATGGGAGATGCCACTGAACAGATAAACATGACAGCTTGGTAAATAGCCAAAGCAACTCTCACAAGTTATGCCTATGTCAAGTAATATTTTTGACCTGATTTGCACAGTACGAGTGGGGAAAATAAATATTTTATTTTGAAAGTTTGCTGAAAAATAATGAAATGATCTGAAACAGATTCGTAAGTGACAATCTGTTAATTTAAAAGTATACTATATGATAGGAAGCATCTTTTCCAACTAGCCAGCCGTGGCTGCACTTTATTTTGAAAAGACTGAGAAAATGTACCAGCCTGGCTTTGTTGATTTGATAATGCTCTGAAATTACTAGCCAGGAATTTTCCCATACATCCTTACAGAAGCACACTTTGGCCATCAGTGAGGGCTTGAGAAAAGGCTCTATGGCCCTGAACTGGACTGGTACAGGCTGGGGTTGTCAACCAATTTACAGAAGAACTGAAGTCTTTTCTCCCTCCTGGAATGATTGTCTTTGGAATGAAAATTTTTAGTCTAGTCTAAAACCAAAATATTGCTAAGCATATCTTACTATCTGCACAGAAGTGAAAGTGTGCACACTGCTAGAGGAGAAAAACTGAGTGTGCGGCCCACAATAATCTTTAGTTGTGTGTTTTTGTGTGTATCTATGTACAGAAACATATGCTCTTACAGACATGCATCTACACATTGTGTATTGTTACATCCAGGAACTATTTTAAAAAGAAACATCAAAAAACTTTTCTTCTACCAGAGATTTGATGCTTCTTAGGGAAGAAAAAAACCCCACCACTGACACAGAAGAGATAAAAAACAACCGAAGGACTAGTCAGAACAACAAAAAAGAATGACTTGTTTCAGGATGTCTGTATGTATCATGGCAATAATATCTAATTAGGTTAAGTGTTCTATTTAATAATTCACTGCGTAATGAGATAGAGTAACAGAGAGTAATGGGATTTGTCAAAGCCCAAGCCAGTACAGTATAAAACATGTTAGATATTTAAAACACTTTCAGAATAACAAGATCAGTTGATTTAAAAGCCACTTATGATGTTGTGCTGTTGTGAACTGCCACATCCTATGGGTTATCTAACGGGAAAGCTGTTTACTTGTCCTTTTAAAACTTTTTTTGTCACTGACTTTCAGGAGGAGATTATCTCTGTGCACTAAGCAAATTGCATAAAAGCAGGAAACTATGAAAATATGTATTCTTAAGCCTTTCTGAGGCAGAAAAGGAAAAAGAAAAGAGAAAATATACCTCCTATAAAATAGCCAGTACATAATCTCAGAAGTTCATTATAGCCTTGAGCACACTGGTTTGCATCCCAGATTAAAGGATTTTCAAAAGGAACTGTGATTGTCTTGTCACGGTTGAGCTAGATATTAGTTGGCTGAGCTGAGTATCAAATATGGGAAATTAGTTGCCATTAAAAGCTAGCTTCAGGCAGTTCATTTCTCATCAGCCAAGCTGTGTGAGCCTCCTGCTGTGGACAGTGAACATTAGCTTGCTAAATACTTTTGCTAATCAGACACCACATTACTAACAGAGGTGCCTGAATTTAGAGAGGAGGAGTTGGATTGCAGATACTGAAAATCTTTCTGAGGTAAGATTAACCTCTTTTCTTTATCAGAAGAGTTAACTTGTCTTTTCCCCAGGCCTCTATTAAAAAAAAAGATAAGACCAAATGCTTCTCTGATTTTGTTTCTGCTTTTTAAACCATTCTTCTATCATTATTATTTTCACTCCTGGGAAAGCCACAGAGGAGACAAATTGAGTCAAAGTAACTTAAAAGTTAGATAATAGAAATTTGCTGCATTGGTGGTGCTTTAGGAACTTGCTGGCTTGGAGGATAACGACTATTTGTGACACTTTGGCAAACACCACCATCTTCAAAATAAAATTTGTGCACAGCGTGAGGTACAGAGAGCTGCAACAGAACATGACATGCCACATTTGCAGCTCTTCTGCGTTGCTTTTAAGGAAGAAATAATGTGCTTTCGACAAAATCAGAACTGACCTGAGTATCTGACCTAACCCCAGATTTATTTCACTTTTATTGTAATGGTGGTTTGGAAACATGAGGGGCATTTTTCTTCTCTTAGCATGCTCCTTTGCATTTATTTCATTGCTATAGCCATACACTAAAGTAGTAGTTTCTGGTCTTATTAGATTTCCAGGAAGATCACTAGGTAACGAGGAAATTGAGTAGGTAACCTGCAGGTAAATGTGTTTGATCTAAAATGAGCAGGCAGTTTTTCACATGTCACTAGACTATTTTGTTGATGTAACAAATGCCTTTGAAAGTATCATTCAACATTAACCCAGTGCATTAGATAGGGAGACAGAAACATGGTAGGACGATTAGTCCAGGAGATGCAACATTCAGGAGCAATGGGAGGACTGAGCTAAGGAGTGTTGTAACCAAAGCCAGTCAGGTCCATTACAAGAGAAACTCTTATACAAAGAAAATCTGCTCTGAAGAGAAGATGCCTGATTCCTAGGACAGGACAAAGATGCAGCAGCTACACATCTCTCATCCAACCTCACTACCCCAGCTTCCAACCAACTCCCAAAACTTCTACTGCTGTTAATACAATAGTAAAAGGATCTTTTTAAGGTGAAGAGGAAGGGACTGTGCCTTAGGTCTCTGTTCTGATGCTTGGCCTCAACACGATGATCAGCTCTGAATTCATCCTGTAGGTAAACATCTCAGCTCTTTTGTGTCTTTCTTCAAGAAAACAGGTAAGTGGATGAGTAAATCAGGTTTCACTACTGGATGAAAAAAAGTAGAAAAAACTGCTTCCTGAGGGTAATGATGAAGGTGGTGCTGAGCTCTTCTTTACTTTCAAGATTTTTATGCCTTTAGACAAGCCCAGGAGTAGATCTTTACGTACCAGATTAAGTGCAACCTCAAAATCAAACGCTAGTAAAGGCTTTAGATAGCAACTAAGTGAGAACCATTACTAAAATTCTGCATATACAAATGCCAATATTTATGCCTAGCACTGAGGAAAACACCACCTTGTCTATCTCTAGAGTCCAGGAAACAAGAATAGGAAAGAAGAGTGCCCAGCTGGCCCCAAGCAATGGGCCATTTGGCCAGGTATTCTGCCCCAACACCAGCAGGATGAAATATCTGGCCCTCCCCTCTAATCCATTCACTATAGTCCCAAAATTAGAGATGATGGAGGGTACATTCATTTATTCACTCTATTACTCTACTGTTGGTCTGTGGATTTGTTCATCTTTTTTTTCAGCCAGCTGAAATCATCTTTCTGAACAAGCTTGTCCAGAGTTTCCTTCTGTCTGTTTTAAAGCAGTCTTGTATTAGTTACTGAGTGCCTGGACAACTGGTGGATGAAAGAGTTGCATTAATGTTAGCTGTCACCTCCATGATTTTATATCCATTAAACACCTTCCCCTCTCACCAATCTCTTCCTCTACAAGAGTTTCAGCTCGAGTGTCTCCTCATAATGGCTGATGTTTCCTCTCCCTAATGGTTGCCTCTCTTCTGTTTTATAAAGACACTTAGAAATTACTGAACCTCAAGTCTGGAAATCTAGGAACGCAGAATAAATTTGTAGGCATCATAGGATTTCCTTGCCCTGTTTTCTCTGGTTGTGCATGCCTCCCAGCTGTCATTTGTCAACAGGTACAAACACAATGCAGCATCCTCTGGAGTTAGCCAGGGCCTCTCTGGCCCCTCAAAGGGTGTTATATATGGTTGGCTTTGGAATCTTCAGGAAGTACTCCCTACTCAAAAACATCTAAAAGCTAAACATAGAGCATTTAGACAGTTTGATTTGGGCTATTCCTCTCCTTGTTTTTGCTCAGGGCTCATCTTCTCACAGTAACATGGTAGCTTTAAAATGTGTCTATTTATCTGTGGCAAGAAAGACATCCTTCCAGCCTATGCAGAAGTGCACTGTACACATTCATTGAAAACAACTGAATAAAACTCCAAAGGTATTTGCAAAACTATATACCTAATGAAGAACTGTACTTCCAGTACTTGAGCTGTTCTTTTGTGGTTTGTCAGTACAAAACAAAATGTAGCTGAGTTACTCTGACTCACTACTTAACAGCTCTGCATACATTAATGATTGCACTTACTAAAAGCTTTAAATTGGTACCAGTTTGATGGAAACTGTCAAGCCTGCAGTCATTGTTTCTGACAGTATTATGTGTTTCAAGTTATTGTACTACTTAGTGCCTTGTTTCCTCACGTAATAGTTTTATGTTGGAAGGTTTGTTTTGTTAAAGACATTTTTACTGTATGGGCTCAAAAGAGGTTTACAGTTTCTCTCGGTGAACTGATCACATGAAGGAGGGGGAGCAGGTCAATTCAGCTTCCAAATTCAAGGAAGATGTTTTATCCTCTACATATGGTGAATGTAAATTTTACTGAAAGCCCTGAATTAACTGCAGGCTCCTGTTGAAGCTGTACAAATAGTGTCATATGTGCCCTGGAAAGAGAGACTTCATTGTTTGTCTTCTGGTAGCACTCTGTTTTCTGGAGCCTAAAAGACAATTACTTCCTTGCAAACACAGGCAGATTAAATAAGCCACATTTTGTTCTTTTTGCCATCTGCCCCTTGCTTACTTTATTTTAAGCTGCATGACTAAGCTTTACTATCTGACATGTGAAGGTGGGACATGCTGTTTTTCTGCTCAGCTCCTTGAGGCTTGTAATGAATCCGAAGAAGCAGAACGGATCTGCAAAGGAGTGAGTCAGAAAATCAGTAACTGTACAATAATTACTTGCTGTGCCAAATAGCAGGACTTGGATCATAACATAACAAAATCTCCTCAAGGAAGTTTCATGATGCAAGAGAAATATATATTTCTTTCTTCTAAAAAAAATAGCTGGTGGGCCTGATTCTGTTCCTCATATATCTCCACCAGCAAAAAACAGGTCAGAGTTTTACCCAGATTTTACAGAAGTCTGTTTTGTGGGTAACTCTCAGAGCAGAAGAGAAGGAAGGAAGGGAGATGGGAGCACTGCTAATTCCAAAAGTCACTCTTAAAAAGCATCAGTCCTTTTCCCTAAGCTTTCCTGCAGGACAGAGACCCTCACAAGCAGCAACAGGTAGAGTCTCAGGAACCAATATTCTGTGAGGACATGACGAGGTAAAGCAATCTCCTCTGGTGTCAGGGATATGCTGTCTAGTGGGAGCTTCTGCATGGACCCCACTCCTGAGCATTGGCCTGGGGGCTAGTGGGACTGAGGTGAGCCACTCATGACAGGATGAAAGGGTGCCACCTTGCCAAAGGAGCAATGCATCAAAACCTCTCTCCAGCCTTGGACCAGCTGAGGATTACACCCTAGCTGAAGCAGACTGGGTTTCAGGTAACCAGGGAACTGGAATGAGCCTGAACAAAAATCATTTGGAGAAGATGAAGGTGAGACAATCTCCTTTGTGTGTAAGGCACTTCTGTGTCTGTGCCTATACAGGAAAGTAAGAGTTCACATGTATATCACGTGTCAGGAAACCTACTGGTCGTAAGGACTCTCCCAAGCATATAATGTACTTGTTTGGTGGGTTTCCCTCCTTGTTTTAAAGTATTTGAGCAAGGATTGTACTTGGGTAAGTGATTTTATCTAAAATTATAGGTACCACATACTTAATTGGGATGTCTTTCTATTACTACTACTAGATCAGTGGAGATAGATTTGTTGATACACTCCAGGAAGCCTGAGAACTTGTTGATCTGTGTAACCAGGCAGTGTCTTTCACACCGCAACTGCCCAGGCAGAGAGACCTCAGCTGGGGCAGTGAGTCAGGACTACCAGAGCCCAGAATAATGATAGTTTCCAACCCGCTGACTATTTAGAGCAATTGAAGACTAAGGCTTTTTCCTGTGGGGAACACTGGCTTCTGTCAAAGGTCAGTGCAACCTTCTTGTCTCTTCCTCAAATAGCAAAATAGCCATTGGCCATTCTGGTTTTGCACCTTTCCTTCCCAGCACAGCAAGGCCAGGACAGCAAAGGCAATTGATCTGTTTGTGAGCAGGTATCACACATGATAGGGAGCATCCACCCTCTGTGGGGAAGCACATCCCAGACTCATGCCCTTTCCATATTCTGCACTCCATTGTCTAGTCAGCATTCTGCACATAGTTTTTCCTAGCATGATGTCCACATGCTTTTAACTGTACATCTCATGGGCTCTGTTTTGTGGCCATTGCAAAAGATGAAGGCTTGAGGATGGAGGGGTAGGTCAAGAAAGAATTGCATCTAGTGGAGATGCAGTCCCTGGATGCCTAGGAGGCAGAAGTGCATCCAGGAGGCTGGGTATATGTGCATAGGCTCCCCAGGGTTCCCAGGCAACTCACAAGGGTGATTCAGTGCTTAAGTAGACTGAAATGACCTTTCTTTGACTACAGGGGAACTACAGAGAAGTATGATCCACATTTTAGGTACTTAATGACAGATTGAATCTTGGCTTCTACCTGAACAATGATGACAGCTTACTAGGTGAGAAGCAGAAATCATAGCAGAGGAGATAGAGCTTTACACGAGCCATGAGCTCATCTGGGTAACAGGAGCCCTGGATGCTCAGAAAAAAACAGAAAGATCATCTCCATGGTACATGTTTTCTTTTATCTCTATACTCTGACTTAAATCCTTCACTCTTCATATATCTATTGATGTTGCAAAACAGTTCTGTGCTTAATATATTAGGACATATTTACAGGTGTGTCTATTTTAATATACAAGAGAGGTTGCTCTAGAAATTGCATACACTGTTAGATTGATGGTAATAGCAAGCGTAGGGGTTGTCATATTATCCTACTTTCTCAACCCATGCCTATCAGAGAAACACCATCTAGGACACTTCACAGAGAGGCAATTCATTATAAAACTTTCAAAAGATTAAAGTTTTCTGTGTTTTATTGCCTTTTGATACTGGAAGATTTGTTTATATGTTGGGAGGCCAACATGTGCTGTGATGGTTGCTCTGACGGTGCGTGGGATCTTAAGGCTCTGAGGTTTAAAATCCCCACAAACCAACACAGATAAGAGCAATCTGAGAAGACTCTGCTGTCACACAAGGAACCTGGAATAACAAAATCCAGGCAGACCAAATACAGAGTTTCTGCCTTTGTTTGAAGTGCTGAAGAAGTGCAGGTCAGAGCTATAAAAAGAAAAGGGAGGAAGGATAAAACATTTCTGTCATTCCTTCTGAAGCTGTTGCTACTCAGAGAAGCTGGAGTAACTTGAAAATTCTGTGCATTTTTTTCTTTTCTCTAAGCATATGGGCTCTTATTAGGTAGGCCAAAGACCCTTAATATCCAGAAACAAAACAGGAGTCCTGTGAGATTAGGAGTTGCATTCAGATAATATATTTACCTTTTCTTTCTCTTTCCTAATTCACAGTAGTCTGCTTTCCAGAGCACTGTCACAGACATACTGGATATGGCACAGAGTCTGACAGACCCTGTTCCTACACAGTGAAACTCCTTAACCAGGTTTCCAGGTCTCAGATAAATCCCTCCTAAGCTTCCCCATTTCCATGTTTTGCCACTTCCAAGCTCACACAAAGGCCTCACATGAAGGATGCTAAAGCCAGTTTAGTCCTCTTGTGGCACTGACACGGGGCATAGCAGTGCCTCTGTGTTGTGCTACTCTCTAAAAACCACTTACGTATGGTGAGAAACCACCCTACCTGAACTTTATAATGATTGGGAACTGCTCCTCTGTCCTATTACAGGCACACTCGGGCTGTGTCCTAAGGCTTTTTTCCATGCTGTGAATGAAGCACCAGATGACATGAGCACCCAACTTCAAAAGGAAGTGATCTGTGAGAATAACAGATCTTCCTGTGGGTGAGTCTAGATAATTTTTCTTTAAAACTCAAGATTTTTAATTTATAACACTTACGAAATGGAAAAATTAACTTTATTTTTTAAGCATCTGTTTTGAAGCAATTGAGTTACTTACTTGTATGATACAATGGGGTTTTTTCCTTTTATTATGCATCCTGTCCCCACCAAGGCAGAGCTGACAAGGTTCTTTAATAACCAGGATTCCTGGGGAAGATCAGTGCATCTCAGCAGTACCTTCACTTCTCGTTGCCCCAGCACCACCACAAAGTCTGGGAAATAGTTCCTGTGTTAGGAACTAAACAGAGGTTTGGAGGCTGGCTGCCCTTACACCCTGACTTTTAGGACAGCAGGATAGTGCTCACATAGTTGCCCTTCCAACACGGCAGACAAAATGGTGCTCTCCTGAATGAATTTCTGAGCCAGTGGGCTAATGATTTCAACTCAATCAAAGTCAAATGAAACTTCTTGCCAGCAACAGGCAAAGACATGAAGATATATGTTTTCACAATGTGCTATTCCATTCTGATGAACAATCCATCAGGCTCTTGTTACAGTCCTTTCCACAGTCTCCCCCAAAACCTGATATACTTGGGAGAATTTGCAGAAGAAAAGCTCTAGGTTTTATACAATCAAAGCAATATCCCAAAACACTTTTAGCTTGAACCTTTCTCAATTACTGCTGTGGAGTGTTGTATGGAGGGAAGGCTCTAATAAGCTGGGCCAGACCATTTTGGTTTATAAAGGTCAATGCCATCACCTTGAATCCAACCCAAGAGACCACTGGGAATTGCTGTGGTTTGTGGCACATTGTTGTTAAATGTTCCCTGCCTTTGATAAGTGGGATAGCTCACACTGTTAAATTCCCTCCAGAAATAGCTGCAAATAGAATGCATTGCAGTTGTCTGATCACAGGGTAACATGGATAAGCAGAAGAGGATGCATGCCTGAAACAAAAGGTTATGCACACACGAACGAGCACAGAGGCAAAACTCACAATTTCCAGCAAAAACTCTTCCTCAGAAATCCAGTTTCTCATATACTACAGGTCTCACCTTGATGATTGCAGACCCCTCAAGTCCTGTGAATCTGATGGTAGATAATACCTTTATAATACTGATTACTAATGCAGATAAATTTCTAGAGGTTCTGTGTAGAGCATGGTGATCTCACAAAAGATTGGTTTATGAATTGGGTCATTTGTTCACATAGAAATAGCTACAATGGGGATATTGAGAGGCACACCTTCTCCACACTGCAGACACTGTAATCCTATCTCCTAACTAACCTCTGCAGTCTCCCCGTGTTCGTTTGAATGAGTGAAACAGAGTGAAGCTTTGAGCTGACCTCTCTACAGAGACCTCAGAATGGATAAATCTACTGACCTTTGAGCTTTTGCAGTATAAAAAAGCAGCAAAGTCACTTCAAAGCAAGTTCCAGCAAGTACTACAAAGAACCACTGGCTTGTCAAAAATACTTTTAGATCAGCTAAGTCTGACATTTCCAGCAAAATCATGTTGGACATGTTTTACTTGTGTTTTCACTCAGTGTTATGCAGAGCTCCCTGACTGACAATACAGATGCAGTTTTTGATCCCTGTCAAGACATGTGACTCCTCAATAATCTCTACCCTCTGCCCCAGAAAAGATATCTATTGACATCAGCTATTTAGATTGCAGCTATCGTCATTCAGCAATGTGAGTGGAGGGCTCACCAGACCCTCTGTGAGTCTATTTGTCTCTGTGCCTCCAGGGACAGTGGCAACTCCCAGTACCAACACAAAAGCTGTGACAAGAAGCCATCCAGGAAGAGTCAAAATCCAGACTTCACATCAAGATGTTGCTGCCCTCTTCATGGTGTCCAAATGCCAATGATGAAGCTGTTTAAATGGTGAAACAGAGTATTCACAGCAAGAAAAACTCGATTTCACTTGCGCTGGTGCCAGATCTTATGACCTAATCTATTTGTATCAAAAAAATTTGTTCTTCCTTTTACTGTGCCAATATGCTAATAGTTCATTTTCCACCATCCCTCCCCAGTTCTCCCCACAACTCCTTAAGCTAAGACTTCACAACTTTGTTGTTCCTTAGGTGGTCATACTTTGCCATGTGCATAAGCACATTAGGAATTTTAGTTTCTTCCTCCTGTGACATCATTTGTGACTCATCTACAAAGCAGCATGACAGCTGAACAAAATCAGGGCAAAAGATCTTTAAAAGCCCTTGTGTCCACAGTGAGAGAGAACACATCTCCATAATTAACCACCAGGTTCTCCACAGAGAAAACTATGACCACCCACCCTCCTTCACGTTTCTGAGAGTACCAACTTTTTACAGCACTTATGCTTTTATTGGATCTTATGCAGACAGCAAGGTACCAGGTAACAAAGGAATTACATTTATTGCAGAATAGCAATGATACCAGAAAACTACTAAGATGGTTATTAAAGTGCTATGCTTATCACACTACCACACCATGTGAAAATCTCTAATACTACAGGAATCTCAGGAATTCTCAGTATGAAATCAGCATGGTCAAACAGCTGTTTCTCATGACACTTTGAGTAATCCTGGTATTATCTGGATATCTAGTTGCTTCAGATTGGCTAAGAAGAGATTTTTTTTTCACTTAATTTTTTTCTTGCATACTTTTATAAACCTTTTTCATGGGTTTATAGAAACTAAATGAATGACACTGATCTGAACATGATGTCAAGTGCTAAACAAGGTGAATAAAATTTTTTTCATTGTTATAGAAAAAAGTCCAGGTGTTCCCTATCTTTAATAATAGTAATATGTGACATTGGAGAAAGTCTTCATAAACACATGCAAACCTTATTTACATAACAAAAGGCCTGATACCAAATAATTTAATGTGTTTCACCAAAACAAAAAAAAAAATCCTTGTATTTAATATAAATACTTACCTTTAGACACTTTTCCCTGCCCATCCCTCTGAGGTGGTGTGAGATTGAGATGTCCATTAAAAATACACCAGACCTTCATGTGGAGTGGAACTGGCATCCCGGTGCAAGAAGAATGTTAGCTTGGATAAGTGATGCTGAGACTCTCCACAACAAATCTATCACTCCAGGTGTGGGATTCAAGATTGTTCCCTGGATATGCAGTCATATCTTCCTGAGACTTGACTATGCTTAATACAGTTATGAAGGAAAAAAAAATCTAAGAAATTAGGGAAACCAGCATTAATGCCACTGGGAATAACCTATTAAATGAGGAAAGAATCAAAGAGTAGTACAATTATTAATTTAAAGAGTAGAACAGAGAGAGGGAGAGAAGATGGAGTTAGAGAAACTGGAGATGCCATTAAAAGGGTGAGTGAGGAATCCACCAGGAGTTACAGGGCTGTTGTGCTGGAGAGGCTTACATTGCCTTGAAAACACCTTACCAAAGGTACGTTCATGAAAGTATATTAACAAAAAAAGAATAAAGAACCTCTCAGTAACTTTTTTGAGAGTTTAAATGAAAATTCAGTGTTCATTTTCTATAATTTTCCTGTATAGTAAATATTGGCTTGGCCAGGTATCTTCACAAACACTTTTCATAGACCAGGAAAAACATCTTTACTCTCATGCCATCCTTCAAAGTAGAGCCTGTGCATTCCTGCACAGATAATGACTTGTGGGGTCAGCATCACTTTCATTTACATACTCAGAGTCAAACTGCTCTCCTTCATCTGTCACAAATGCCTGAGCAAATCAATGGTAAAATGATGTGTCTTATTATCCACTCCCTAAATCACTTAAGCAGAGGAAGCATGATGCACTTTGAAAGGTGTCTCAAGGCACACTTTGAATGTCTTTCAGATGTACTACATAAAAGGTATCTGAAAGAGACTGTCAATAATACTTTAGCCATCAAGAAAAAAGAGTATTGTAATTGTGTACTACTTACTCTTTAGCACTATTTGAGCAAAGTCAGAATCTTACAGCTTGTCTTACATTGTGAACCGAGCAGCAAACATGCAGTCTATAGGCATAGATATATCCACATATCCATGTGGGAAGTGTGTAAGAGCTAAACTGAAAATTTACAGTCAATCAAAACCATAGCTAAGGAAACAAAATGCTGAAGAAACAGTGACTTAACCTAAGGTTATAAAAAAGTTAATTCAGGGCTAATGCAATTCCTCTTTGAAGTACTGTGTAACCTAAAGTAAGATAAAGACTCATACAAAAAGAGAGAGATAAGGCAAGAAACTGGACAAATAATCAAGTAATATTTCTGAAGTTGTTGGTTTTGAGGAGCAGTATAAAGCTAGATGAAAATGTAGAAAGTGCTAGAAACATGGAAAACTTCATATGTTAAGAAGAGAAACAGGAGGGTGCCAAGTATCTATAACAGAGGGAAGAAGTTTAGCATGATGAGAGGATGTTTTTATTTTAATTGAAAGTTAAAGACCAACAAATAATGATGGGCTGCCTTTCAGGTGGTTCCTGGTGCTGAAGGAGGCAGAGGTGGACATGGATCACAGTAGTTGTCATCTCGGAGTCCTCAAACTGAATTTTGGCTTGTTTCTGCTTTCCCACTCAGGGAACTTTTCTTTCTCCTGTTCCACAGCTTTGTTTTTCAGCACATTATCCTCCTTAATACTCCAGACCCAAAGTAAAGGGAGCTAAAACATGAAGGCATTGCCTGGCTTGCCTGTTCAGCAAATTGATCACCAGGTCTACTATCCCACCATCATTTCTTTTCCTTGAAGCTGAGATGGCTCAATGGAATTAACCCTTTGCAGTATTGTAAGCACTCCAACAGCACTCCAAAAAGTGATGGAACATATAATATTCATAAAAGTCATTAGAGGCATTCCCACATCTGTCACAGAGTGAAACAGAAAGAGTAGAAGGAGAAGGAGACCAAGAAGCATGGATAAACAACACATCCTTAGATCATGGGAAAGGCAGGAAGGATATAGAAAAAGGTAGCAGAGAGATGTTTATTCTACTCTCTAACAGCAGTGTGCAGCCAGACAAAGGCTGCACTATTTCTTTGCATTTTGGCCAAGGATTCACACCTCTCGGCACAGCAGAGGATGGCAGCAGCAAGGCTGTAGGCAGAAGAACTTACCATTTCTCAAAAATCAGAGTTAGCCTTTGCATTAATTAAGGCATCAGGCTCCACTATCATCCTCCATCCTTATTACTATCCTTGGATTTTAGGCTATATTTAAAATCATGCCATTTCAGAATCCTTTATGAATAAATATGAGTGTCAAGACCTGTGTGCATCTCTTATGCACACAAGACAGTAGAGTACATCACGTACTCACAGAATCTTATTAAATTTCTCTGAGACACATAATCCTGTGAACCTCATCTGTAAACACAGGCAGCAGTTGTACTTAATTTCTCTCCTCTATCCTTCACAATCACCCTTCAACTATCTCCTTCTAAGTCACTAACTGAGAACTGAGCAGGAACTAAGCACCCACATAAGTATGTGGATAGGGTACCTGAATATATGTGTTAGGGAAAGGAGAAAATCTTGTTCAGAAAATAAATATAGTGCATTGAATACTTGCCAGTTCTGTGAAGGTATCTGAGTATTAAAAATGAATGCAGAAAACTTAAAGCAGGATAAGAGGCCTTATTTGGGTTGAGTGTTTTCTATTTTTAAGAATTTTTAAAAATAATTATTTTAGCAGTGACATCAAAATGAAATTGTGAAGTATTCAGTTTGATTATTCACCCTTCATGGTCGACCTGTTAAGAGTGTATCACCAATGTGGGACATTTCTGCCCTTGGATGATTCCCAGGGGCAGGTACAGCACGGTCCAGAGTAACCTCTGCTACCCCACAGATGAACCAGAGATAGCCAGGCAGAGGAGCACTCAGAGCTGGAAAAGAAAATTAAGTTTTGCAATTGCCATGGGTCCTGCCTCCATGGTCTGCATTGGTGTTTGTATTGTGTAGCGAAGACAGGTGCTGTAAATGCAGTTCATGGAAAAAGGCTGGAGCAGCCCAGCTCAGAGACCCCAGCAGAGAAGCACAATCTGAGGGATCAGGTCTCAAGTCTTTGCTGGTGAGTGAGAAAACCATCAAAGTCAGAGCATCCTGCCCTGGTTAACAGATACTGTGTAAACAGAGCAAAAAAAATTAGCAGGCTAAGCTTGTTTTATTAGTGGCTCAAACCTGATACACAAGAGGGATTTAGGCCAAGTTTGGCTAGGCTTTCAGGGTATGTTTGAACTTAAAGACATGTATTGTCCTGTCACAACAAGGCACACTATCACTCTTGAATTAAGGTACATGCTTCAGTATGCCAGAGAATAGGAAAGTAACCTCAACCTACATCTCCGTGGGAGCCACACTAGAGTTTGCCACATGAATGAGAGTGTTCATTGTAGTTATTTGCAGAACATGTTTTTTGCTCTTTTGAGGGAGGTGATGATAACTGCAATTATAATAGCTCAGAAGCAGATCCTGATATTTTGCAGCTCAGGCTGATCATTCTAATTGTTATTGATTAATAATGAATATTGTGCCTTTGTATCCACGAGAGACAGGAGAAAAAGGCTCCTATTTTTTTTCTGCAGGGCTGTATGATCTGCTCTCTCACAATATGCAACTCCTCCAGTACATGGTTACAGGGTAAGGAAAATCAAAAGACATTATTTTTATTAGTTAGCAGTAAGGACCTTTTATTTTTGATTATTTGTGCGTTAACAGCATGGACTGGAGATGTGCTGTGTAAGGAAGTTATTCTTTGCTAATTTGAAGCTTTTAAAATACACAGCACACTATCTATTATGTATCATGCATTACAATTACAACAACAGTTTAATTAATCACCAGCACCCTGTTTTGTATCAGTCTGCTGCTGAATTCTGGGTAATGGTGTTGTTTACCATTTAGCAAGTAGCAACATTTCACTCTGTTTCACTACATTAAACTGCTCAAATAAAGCAAACGGATATTGGAAAGAGTTGGCCATCTGCCTTTATTTTCTTTTACTTTTGTTAAGGAAAGGGAAAAAAAAATAAACCCCACCACAGCCTCTGAAAGGAGAAAGAGCACAGCCATGAAACTGATAGTGACAAAAAACACCCTTTTTTATCAGGTCAAAATCTCATCTAAATGCAGTTCTGATGAATGGTAAAAAGCTTGCTTTGTGGATTTGGAGTGGGTCTCAAGACCAGCAATGAAGTCTAATGATTATTTAATGGTGCCGCACTTGAAGCAGGATTATGTGAGACTCTCTTCCCCGTTAAGAGTTTGATGAATAGGTTTTGTGACAGCCATTTAGGAATAAACAAGAATTCATCAGTCTGCATAAGAAGAAGCCAGTTTATAGATTAAGTTTCTTGAGGTAATTCATGAGGTCAGTCCCATTTAGATGTAGACTATTAGGACTCGGCTTTTGAGAGCGGCCATACAAGGGAGTTACTCCAAATGGACCTCTCTAATACAAAGCCCCCTTTCAGAGGGAAGCCTGAAATTTTTATGACCCTGCTGCTAGGAAGCACATCAACTTGTCACTGTGAAGATCTGCTGGGGCAAGACCTCATCACTCTATTAAAGAGCTCTGTGACCCTATTGATTTGAAGTATTTAAAGCAGGGGTGAAGTTCAAAGCAATTTCTTTTCTATACTATTACTCAGCCTCTCTGTGTCTTGGCTCTAAAACATCTGCTGTCAGTTCTTCTCTGGTGTCTGACTCTGGAATCTGTCACTGGAGAACAGAGTAGTTTTATTTAGAATAAATTGGATTCCTTTTCAGTTTTCAGCATTTCGTATTGTGATCAATGGTTTACACTCCTTCATGTGCCAGGAGACTTAACTGCCTCTGTACTCTTTCGTGTCTCCTCATGACTCAGCCAGGGCCTGCTCCTGAGGCTCTGTAATCAATTCTTTCCATTCTAACAGGTTAGCTGCCACTGGTATTTCCAAATGGCTAATCATTAAAGGTAATAAACTTTTACATTTGGAAAAAAACTAAAATAAAATAAAAGGTGAGGGAAGAAAGTCCCAGAATGCCATTTTGGAAGCAAAACATCCACAGGATCTTATGTTTATTTACTTGGAGGGGTAAAAAAAAAGACACTGAGTAAACATTATTTTTAAATGTCTGCAAGTAAACATCGTAGCTGGTTCTTGGAGGGGCTTCTTCAGAACAGTGCAGGCTCCTCTACCTCTCTGCACAAGCTGGAGGCACCAGGGTGCCTTCTCAATGCTTAATAATACATCAGGCTGGGTGTATTTATTAAAGTTGTGGTTTCTGACACCAGGCTACTTATTAAAGGCTTTAGAGAGGACAAGATAAATATTCGGTTTTATTATGTCAGACAAAACAACTGAGATAAAGGAATGAACAATGGGATGAAAATGGTAATGAAATGGTTACAAAAATATTTAAGATAATGATGCATAGCAACAGAAAGAAATTAGGTGGGGAAGATAATTATGTACAGGATTACATAGAGCAAACCTATCTGTTATCTTCATCAAGGGAGCTAACTTCTGATAGGGTGAAAAATGCACTTTCTCTCAGGGGCTGCTTTGTCAAATAGCTGTCATGTTCATATCCTACCTGTAATATTTAGACACATTTTATCACATATTCTAACAAATTGCCTAATATAACTAAGATAAAAGGGACATATTCTCCCAGACAGAAATGTAGCCGTTGTTTTCAGCTGATTTGTACTGATTTACACTGCCTACACCTCTGCCCCATAATAGATGTTTCATCATTTTATCAGTGCCGTTGTTTTACACAAAACTCCTTTTAAAATTGAATGTGTTTCTGCGGGAATGAATTATGTTTATTGCAAGATGGCAACTGCAAGGTTTATTCAGCAGTATCTTTAAGAATCTAGAAGACTGAAGACAGATGTACCTATTGCTTGTCAATCAAAATACATATCCTTTGCAGCATTGTATTTTCTTTAGTCAGCAAGGAAATCATGTTAGTGCTGTCTAAGGTCAACAGTAAATGCACTAGTAGGATCTTTGACTGAGAATTTTCAATAAAGGCAGCACCAAAGATGAGGAAGGAAGATAATAGCTTGTATTCTGCTCCTCTAAGGGAAAGGGTGATAAACAAAATTCTAAACCATTCCTTCTATTTTTCTTTTTTTTTTTTTTTTTTAGAAAAGAGGAACTGGTAGGAGTCACTGCAACGGAACACTATAACAAGCTGATATCATCTTGAGTTCATGATGCTGAATATGTTGGCATTTATGGCGCATTCTCCCAGGGCACATTTCAAAATGAAACTGAAACTTGATGGACCAACTGTACTCTATTAAAAAAATTATAAAAAGCCTTTGTTTTTCTTTTCTTTCCCCCAGCCTAGTGAAATGGAGAGCTTCAAAACACTGTTTTCTGCCATATAAATCTACATGTTGGAGGTCAGTCCAAATGCAACAAATCAAAGTGGTTTTTTCTCATCTTTTATTTTACATTATGAATGATGCAAGAATTTATAGAGCATGCAAATTTATTACCGTGTTAATAGGCCCCCCTGTTTATATCTGGCAACATATGTTATATCCAGAATCACTAGGAAGCAGCAGCATTTTTAGGGATGGAGGGGGAGGCAATTAAAGAATTAGGCCTAATTACCGTGAAAAATCTCTGGAAGAAACATACAGAAACCTTATGCAGAAGAAATACACAGAGAAGGCAGGGAAATATTCTTTACCATGACCACAGTTGTAAACTACAACTCTAATCCATGCATTTGTAACCAAAGAGCAAACACAATCTGAACTCAATAGCTCTTCTCATATAATTATATGAAAAGGAACAAAGAAAGAATATGTGTCTATGTAGAAATTTTCTCACTCTCTTCAGATCTTCATGGGCGTTTCATTTTTAACAGCTGAGCATGTGCTGAACCAAATACTCACTCAATAGCAAAGCAGCAGCTTGTTTAACATCAGCTTTAGCCCCACGATGATGGCAAAACCGTTTGGCAGTCACTGGTAAAGGGATAAGAGAAGAAAAGTAGAAATGGCTGCAGGAGAGGAGTTTCACCAAAGAATTCGCCAAAGGAACTCCCAAGGATCAGGCTGCATGACAGCAGTTTGATAGAAAATGTAGAAAAATATCTCATTTAAAGTGTTTCCTGCAGACATGTAAAACTAGACTGGTAAAGTGTTTACCTTTTGGTAAAAAAACGAAAAAGAAAAAAAGAAGTCAATTAATTGAAATTTGTGATTCTCACAAGATAAAAAAAGTGTTTTGGGAAAAAGTAGATACGTCTCACCCCTTTGTGCTTCTGCTCTTCAGTGAGCCAGGTTCACTGCTGCACCTGAATCCCTGAACCCACCATGTCCTCTCCCGAAAAGAAAGTGAGATATTAGTTGCTATGAGAAGTGTAGTAGGAGTGCAAGGACGAGGTAGCCAGAGAGCTGGATGTACAAGGTGTCACAATGAAATTTCATAATCAAAACCTTAGAAAATTCAATTTCTTGTTGAAAAAACCCAACAACTTTTCACGGGGAAACATTATAGCCAGCTCTACAATTTTCTGCTCATATAACAAGATGGAGATGTGTTGCAGGAAGCAGAACAGCATCAGGCTGTAGGACTGAGCACAAATATTGAGCTTTTAACATCAGCTGCTGTGACCAGAAAGGCGGCAACTGGAAGATGCTTGCTGCAATGGAAAAAATATATGGGGGCAACAGGCCTAAGCTTTGCTCAAAGTATTCAGTAATTCAATAACTCCAAATACAGAAATCACTGTCTGAATTTAACTTTTCTAAAGCTATGTATGACAGTGGGGGTCTACCAAGGAAGAATATTTCCAGGTGTGGTTAGGTTTGTGTGTCTCCACAGGAAGATCCTGAACCCACCATGATGGGCAGGTAGATTACAAGTATGTCAGCCTCACTTCAGCAAGGACTGCTGTTAGAATGAATTCATGGCCCAGCTTCTTAAATTGTTTTATATCCTAAATATTGATCTCCTTTATCTGTGTGTTGCCATATCCATCTTTGTCTTTAATCATTCTTCCTCTACAGGTGGGTTATCATTTTTCCAATGCGTGTGTATTATGAGCTTTGCCACCAACAGAGATAATATCTCCCCATTCTAGGTTGTTCAGTGTGAGTCCTTCCCATGCTGAAGTATTATTAATCATGTTGTCATCACTTAAATAAATAATAATCAGCAACAATTATTTCTATTTTCACAAAGCCACTAAAATAATAAAAAGCAAATCTGATATTAATTATTAATAAATATGCAGGGGATGTGTTAGGATTTAATTTCTATTTTTCATCTGTATTACAGTGTCATCTAGAGGTGCTGGATAAGAAGAGGGTATCTCAGTTTCAGGTACTGCAGAAATTCTACTTTAAATGACCTAGAGCATATCAAAGAAGAAAGTATGAAGGGGAGAGGAGGAGCTAGAACTAGGAATCAGACTCTCCACTGTGCAAGAGACGGACTCGTACAGACCTACACTACCCTGTTGCTCCTCCTATTCTTCCAAGTCAGCCCAGCAGGAGCACATAGGACACAAACCTCTGTCCTCAGCCCAGCTGGGCCGCAAAGCAGCCACACTGCTGACAGCCCTGGTGCATCTCTCCCTCCTATCACATTTACAGGGTGCCTTGTCTCATCCATTTTGAAGACATGTCTTTTCCCTCTCTTGCTCCTTTGCCTCCCAGGAACCAAGCTATACAGTGGAGAAGAAAAACCTCCCCATAGCTCAGACCAAGTAGTTTTCCATCTGGTTTCTTGCAGACATGAAGTTTTTGCAGCTGCTGCTTGTTTCTGTCTGTACCTGTTTCTGCTTGTGCTTTTCTCCCTTTCTTTGCTGGCAAATTCTAAACCAATTTACCACATTCAGCTGCATTTGGCCGAGAGGCTGAGGTTTAAAAAAATTATATTTCTATAATACTTTTGAAGAAGAAAGTTCACCCTAACTAGTTCACCCTCAGGAGGCAGCTGAGATGTGCCTTCAGCTCAGGGTTTGCAAGACACACATGATTTGCTTAGCACAACATGTAAGGTGCAAGCAAAGGAGAAGGATGAGAAGAATGCAGGACACTAGAGTGGTTTAGGTAGAGTGGTAGAGGATTTAGGGGATGCAAATGTCTAGGCAACCATCTCCTTTGGTCCTGCTACTCAAAGAGATTTGTTTTATGAAAGACCAATATGATTTGTATGTGTTATGTCCAAATGCAACTGGGTTTCTTACAAGTCACTGTTGCAAAAAGATACGAATGCAAATAAAGAGGAAATGCAGTCTCTGAACTTCTGAAAGAGCTCCTGCACTTGTCCACCTGCTGTAGAAGCAGAAGATGATGCAGAACCAATGTCTTCAGACTGATCCTTTAGCAGCAGGGAGCAGTGCCTGGGAACAGCAAATGGCTTTAGCCTTTGGTGATGTCCAACCTGAGTGTGATGTAGAGGGCAGAGCCCAGGTTCTGCTCTCTTAATCAGAGAGGGAAAAGGTCTGCAGCATGATCAGTTCCCCTAACATAAGGTAAGAGTTCTCCAAGGTCCTCCTGTGTAATCTAAGCCTGTAGGGCTCATCTAGCAACCTGTACTGTGATCACTGATGGATCCAGGAACATTGATTTCTCTTTGGTGCTAGAGACACTTAAATGATACAGAAAATGCACAAACAGCTCCTTAGAAACCTTGCCTCCTTCTTCCTAAGGCATGGAAATGTCCCTATTTGAGATTTGCCACATCTGTGGTTTCTGTGGTTTGAAAGTACTGATGCATCTGTAGAAGGAGAGATAGCTGCTGCAGCACTTGGTCTCCCAGCAGAAATGAGCTAACATGCCACAAGCATGTACTGAGTTGGACTCTGTGCTCTGTGATCCACAACAGGTTAATTGGCCTAAAAGGTCTGCGTAGTCTGGCCCAGATTTGTGCCACAAAAGTCCCAGGACAGACTGTCCTGCCAGGATTTGCAGGTGGTTTGCACTTCAGAACTGCCTTTTCCGAATATAGGAGGAAGATGGCATAATCCTTTGCCAGTTTTGGACAGATGCAGGAATGTTTGCACCATACTCATTATCTTGCTGAAAAAGAGGCTGGAAATTCACTGGCATGGCAGTGCAGATTAAAATGTTATCACATTTGCTGCACAGCATTTCCAGATGCAGTCAGAGGGCATTTCTGTGGGCAACAGACAGTGAAGTCAGAGCCAGTCTGAGGAGGAGAGTAGCAAAGACAAATCCTTGAGATAATTTGGAATAGCATTTGCAGACAAGACAAATGAATGCCCCACAGCTGGACAAGCTGTTATAAGTCCTAACAATGTACCTCACTTTTATTTTCTCTTAAGAGTATTCTTGTAAGATGGAAAAATTGAAGGCAAAATAAAGATTTCTCTACTCTGTACAGTAATAGTAATAAAATATGTGATAAATTCTGTTCTCAATAAGTATAATTCCATACTGTGCATTATTCAGCAAAATCTTCACAAATGCAACCCTAATATAAACCTTAAAACTTTGCACTTGTTTGCATGATAGCATGTAGTACCTCACCTTTCCTGAAGTGTTATGCTCAGTACTATTTGTTTGCACTGAGTATTATCACTACATATGGCTCCACTTCACATACGTGATAATAAATACTGAATAAATCACAGATAATATTCACACACTTGTGTGGACAAAAATGTTATTTTATGAAAACCAGAAAGTGACTAAATTGCCTTTCATTTGATGGAATTTTGTTTGTCAAGCAAGAGAGAAGCTGCCTTCTGAGCAATTACTGCCATAGCCAGGCACGTTTTTTGCCTGAGAAAGCTGTGCTTAGCACTCAGTTACATGGCTTGAAATCTTCATTTTGAGGGAGGATAAGTATGAGAGTTTTCAGTGATAACATTGTCCTGGTTTGGGCAAATTTTGGGAGACAACCTCTAAAGGGGTTCCTCCAGAAAAGCCGACTCAAGTGGCCCTTCCCCAACTGGTCGGGGAAAAATTTCCTCAGAGAGAAGTGGGAAAAAAACCCCCACCTGTTTATTCCACAGTCAAAGCACTCCCCAGCACAAAAATGAACAATTCTAAACCAACAAAACCTCTCACTGCTCTGAGGAGATGACAAATTCAGAAAAGTCCCTCTCGTGGGTTGCTCAGTACACCAGCTCTGAAAAATGCTGCGGCCCGGGACAGGCACCGGTGGGGCACAGGGGGGAAATCTTGGTCCTCTTTGGGGTTCTCAGTCCAGAGCAGGTTCAAAGCAGTTCCAAGGAAAAAGAACAAGACCACAGTCCAGGGAACTTTGCCTCAGCTAGCTAAAACTAACTAAAAAGCAAAAGAGAGCTCTCTCCAGCTGACTGCAGGCAGACAGTCCAGCAGAAGGATGCAGGGCAGCGAGTGCAGTTGCTGATAACAAACTCTGCACTTCTTCTCTCCCCGCTTCACGCGCAGAGCCAGTCTGAAAGATGCAGAACTCAACACCCAGCAGAAACAGACAAAATATATTGGGGATACAAGCATCACAAAGTCACTCCAGGACAAACATGAATGTTAATCTGTCGGCTTAAGCTCCATATCTATTTTTTTAACTGATATTTGCAAATTCATTGCTCTATTTCTTCAGCTCTTCTGCCTTTTCAGCTCCATCCCAACTCACTTGACTCCTGGGCCGAAAGCCACCCCAACACTTCACTGCAGCTACACATTGTACTGCACACCCTCCCTCTACATGGTACCACAGCAGTTTTTAGTGGGGGAAATCTTACAAGTGATACCTTCCCTCTATTTTCTTCCTCTACTTTTCCTTTGACAATATGTGGAGGGTCTTTTACCTACAGTTCTCCTTCAAACCTTCCACTTAATGCAATAGCAGCATCTACTCACCTGCTCTCCATTACAAATGCTATCCATCATATCCTTGATTTTCTTGCAAGTACTTAAGCTTTCTATCTGGTGCCTCTTTGGTTTCTTCCATCTTGCATGTTTATGGTATAATAATATTTTTCTCTCTTTTGCTTAAACCACCCACATTTGCCTCCTTTACCACTACTCCATTTATCCATTTCTCAATTTATTTGATGCTTAGTGTGCTACTGCTCTTCAGAGAGCCTCTTCTCTATTCAAAGTCCTTTTTCTTCACTGGCTTATGCCATCTGGTCTTGGTGAATTGCTCCCAGTGAAAATCTTCAACAACATTTTCCAAACAATGTCCCCACTCAGAAATTTTCTAAAACCATGTGTTTAATGCAGCAGCGCCTGAGCTGGTAAGACTTGCTAGTAGAGACAGTAAAGATTTACACATGGTTGCCTTCAAGATAATGAAATATTTTCTTTTTTAACTTTCTCAGCTCTGTTCATACAACATGCTCTTTAGAATCTCTGTATTATCTTCTTTCCAGGTTTCAAAGCAGCAGAGGCAAGTGGTGAGTCACACTCAGGCCACCTTTCCTTCTCTTTTTCCTCTAAACTCACTTCTCTTTCTTTGCCTTTCTATTCAGAGCTCCTACCATCTGTGGAAATTATAGGTCTGACTGTTTCTGTGATGCATCTTTGTGAGAAGCCATGATCAAAGAAGGTAAAACATAAGTTATCATTTCTCCTGCCCCAAGTCCTCCTCACAACCTTCTGTCCATGATAACCCAGTGTTTGGCTCAGCTTTCTTCCAAACACCAACATCTAGGCTATATTTAAGGTCTACAGAGTGTCCCTGTAGAATATCCTTCAGACAGAACTCTGGTAATCCTAATAAATTTCTAAAGCTGTTGTCCAAATCATGATAGAGCTTTTGGTATTTTCACTGGACTTGAGAAATATAATACTATATAAATACTAAAATGCTTCTGCAAGATTATCTTCTCACGCCACTGCTCCAAAAACATCATCTCACTCTCTGCATGTCCCCCTCTGATCTCAAATAATGCCAGTCTGAACTGTACACTTACTAGGGTCTCAAACAGGATCCTCCAAAACTTTTATCATGTCAGAGATGGTGAGTTTTTGGTATGCAGAGAAAGATGAGGGCTACCTCTCTTGTACATACTAGATATGCACATGGTTCTCCTTCAAAATCTTGTCCTGCAATGCTTCTACCAAAAAAATCCTGACAATAAGAAGGTCTTGGGTCTAAATCCAGAAGTTAAAGACCTTCATTACTGTTTTAAGGACTTAAATGCAAAATGTGGATCCTTAAAATTTGTTTGCTAACCCTATGAGATTCAGGATTACCCAGAACTTTGAGTTTGCTCCATAAAGCTATTGCACTGGTGTCTGGGAAATCTCCCCCACTGGGTAAATACTGACTATGTATTGTCACAGCACAGCTGAGTAGAATGGAATGTGCTTTATTACAGAATCCATTGGGATGCTCAGACCTGCAAAGCCTGAACTGCTTTGACCATCAAAAAGATAAACCAAAAGAAAAGTTAGGGGTAGTTTATTTTCTTTCAACCAAAAAGCATAGACAATGAACTTAGGATACAGAAGACCCAGGGTCAAAATTTCACTTCGTCTAAGATAATCTAGGTAAGCTAACTTTTCTTCTGTAAGAATTTAAACTTTGTTCATCTAGGACCAAATGAATATTTGGTAGGGTGATGCAGGTGAAATAGTTTTAACAGAAAAATCTAAGGAAGTACCTCTCTGGGTTGCCATACGGCACAACAATTTGGGAAGTGTCTGATGTTCTAAGTCTGGAAAAGACATACAAATAGAGATGCCTAATAATTCAGGTGAGGCTGGAAGTAGATGGTGACTTCCAAACTAAGTTTTTTACCACATTAGCAAATATGAATTTCATCTGTGAAGGCATATATTTCATCTTTATAGTGGTTTTAATAAAGAATTCATTTAAATTGGAGTTCAGAACAGAAAGGTCAATGGGAGTATATGCACAGGTATAGAAAGGAGAAATATTTATCCCACATTATTCTTGTTAGGCTAATAATAACACAAAGGGCTGAGGTAAAAACCTGCCTAACAAATCAGGTAGTAAACCTAGATGTATTGTGACTGGTATTGGCCTTTTTCTGATCTCTCTGAGTTTATCATTCTCAAAGCACCTTCTGCTCTCATAGGTGGTGTTTGCAGCCAAAATGGCTTTCTGATGGACCCACAGCTGGTGATATAGTTTCAGTATAGTAGATTCAATTCATTGGGTCCTATTTCTATGTCCATACTATCTATAAGTGATCTATGAGGGTCTTGAATGTTCTTGCTGTGTGTAGGGGTTTGTGAGATAGTAATTTTGAATTAATGCTCAGCTTGGAGCTGATTTCCCTGTCCTCAAGAGCAAGATTTTAATTCTTTCATATATAGTCTGTTATACTTGAGGAGGAAGATGTGGGAAGGGTTTCTGCTGCCTGACTGGATGAGTTTAACCTTTGAGTAGGCTTTTTTAAGCCTACTTTATTCAAACTCTTGCCATGGATGAATTAGAAGTTCATGTGCAAGACACAGTCTTTACTCAAAGTGTGTGTCTTTTTTAGGCAAGAGTTTCTTCCACTAAAATCATAGTCAAGAGTATCTGCAGAAAAATAAACACAGAAGAATTGCAATGAATTAGTTTCTTTTAAAAGTTTCAAAAAATGGCTGCATTTATTACTCTACATTCTTAGTTTAATCAGATTCCTGGTATTTTAACCAGTGTTACACTGCTACAGCAGAAGCAGCAAAAGTGGTGGCAGAGATGGACACGGGAGGAGCAGTGGTGACAGCAACAGACAAGCTTGAATGTTTAACACAGACCTTTATTTTTAAGTGTTTTTTACACAGTGAAAAAGTGCATCTTATAGAGACAGTGTTTTTACATAAACATTTGCAAAGTTTATCCAACATCTGCTTCTGTAAGGGGCCTAATATCAGGGGTTCAAATATTGAACTTTTGTATTTGTGTACCATACCTATTGCTAACGCTATATTTAATCAGTGATAAGATGTATTTTGACACTTATTTCACTCAGATTATTTTAACTTCTCTCTCTGCATGCTGCTTCTCTTCTGAGTATCTTTGTTTCTACTGTTACACTTCAATCCATATCATGCATGTCCTTTTGAAGCAAGTTGCCTTCATGTAGTGCATTTTCTTTGCCGTGCAGCACTGTCTCAAATGATGTGAATTGGTTTATTTATACATAAAACCAAGCTGTAAGATGAGTTCTAGAATAACATTTAATGCCACTAATAGGCTTTCAGTCCACACAACCAGACTAATCTAGGGCAAAACACCTGAAAGATGTATACCATGGACACAGGCTGAGTGTGATCAATTTCCCTCCACAAGCCCTCCCCCTCGGAGCCACACTTGTCAGTGAGTGGGGAGAGCCCAAGAGAGAGTCATATGCCTTAGGGGGGCAGAAACACATGACTAAAGAGACGAAATGGGATGAAACACACAGGTGATGCCACACTCAGACTTATTTGCCCCAAAACCGTTGTGTACTGTTTAAATTAATAGATATCTAATAGCCTTGAATATTGAGGTTCCATGATGTGCCTACGACCACTAGTGCAGAATAGCTGAGGAAGAACACATATGTGACCAAACCAATCCCTGCTGAGAATGTGCAGGTTAACTCCTCTTAGGCATGCTATGGAAAATAAGCTCTGCCATTTGAAGGGTTTGGCCAATCCTTACAAAATATTTTACAGGTATGTGTTAATATTTCTCACTAGTGGTTTTGTATGCTCAGCTCTCTGTCCTGGGAAGTCTGAGTTTATTAGACAACCATTATAATTGACACATTGTTGAAGTAGGGGTGAATAGATGCATTAGACAGATGATCTTAATTGGCTTTTATCCAAAAGAATTAAAATAAAAAGACAGCTGAATTTCATTCACATTTTCAATTAGTAAAACTTCCTTTCATTATTATAATGCCTGCTGAAACAGCAGCCACATCAGGGTGACAAATCCCGTTATCATGCTTTCTGCAATTGTCTTCCAAAAAGGCGTCTATTGAAAGCATTGTCTGAGCGTGTGTATAATGCTGACAATCAAGCTCCGCTCAGAAAGCTGGGGGAGGGTGTCTGACTGTGATCTATAGAGAAATGCATTTCTTTCCCGTGCTGCTGGTTCTTCAGTGCCATGTGCTTGCACTGGGGCAATGTGCTCTGACAGGCAATGCATACTGACAAGATCAATCATTGAGCATTAGTGGAATTCTCATGCTTTCCACCTATTTTTCCTCCCTTTCTTTATTGAGCATGATCCTCTGCAGGTGTTATTTGTTTGTCAGACTCTTACATAGCAAATGTGGAAATAATTTTTTTTTAGGGAGTAGATAACAGCTGAACTCATATTGCAGACAATGGTTTCACACTGAAGTACTAATCGACGAGAATGTGAAAATAATTCTTTAGGCATTAGAGGAAGAAATAAATGGCTTCTTCGAGCTGGGGAGCAAACAAAGGAGCATTAGGAGGCTGATTTTTTTAAATCCTTTTTGAGTGGCTAACCAACCTAATGCACTTGTAATAGCATTCCAGATTCTTAGCTTAGCCAACCCACCTAACTTAACCAGACAAAATTATATTATTTATTTTTTCCATATGTGACACTGAAGAAAAACAGGTGGATAACCAAAAAGATCAGTTCATCTTGGGCTGGTCTTATCCAGTTTTCTTTTGCTGAGTTATATGCCAAGAACCAAATGTATTGCCTTAGGGTTGTTTTGCTTTTATTTATTTAATTATTTACTTATTAAATAGTTCCAACTTACATAATTTCCTATGTCATCTAACATTTGATGTGCATGTTCTCTTATATCATCCCACCTGAAACTACACATATGGATCACAACTGTCACATTAGGGGTTGATGTTCAGTTTTCCACATATAGAAGCTGAAATCCATTAATTTCAAGCATCCTAACATGATATAGTTGGTCAATGGCAGAAATCCAGTTAACAGACTAAAAACTTGGCACTCTGATGCCACAGAATTTCTGCAAATCACAGCCCTTTCACAGATGAGGGGCATTTTCAAATTAATGTAATTGATAGTTTTTATTTATTAAGATTTTCTTTCTTTGTCTCACATGCCTGTAAAAGTCCAGCACAACTGGGCCCTGCCAGGCTGGGAGAGTTACTCACTCCTGGCCCTACCAGTTTAGTTTTCCACTTTTTTATCTGGCTGGACATCTCTGAAGGATTAATTAACCATTAATTTAATGTCTGTCAGCATTTCTATTAAGTAAAACAAAGACAATTTTGCTCTTGGTCAGGTTTCTGGTAAGGAAGAAAACGTGTTTATTTTTTAATGATGTATTAGAGCTCCTGAAGTTGCTGTAAAGCATTCTTTATAAAGTGTGAAATGTGAAAAAACCTGAAGGAATAAAACAAAACCTAAAACTAAGGCCACTAAGGAATAATGATGAAAAGAGAAGAACGCAAATCATTTCTCATCCTTCCTACTAGAGAAGCATTTTATAGCTAATGCATTTAATGAGTCAACATTGACTTATATTGCCTGAAAGCTCACTGAATTATTGAATATCTGTGGTATGGATTATACAGAAAAAATAGTTTGAAATGGCTTTTTCCTCTGTGAAAATTTATTTATATTCAGCTGCAGTTATTTTCCGAGGTTGTTATTAGATGAGTTCATCTTTCCTGTATATTTTAAAGAGCTAATGTAATTTAGTAAAAAAAAGACTTTTTGCAGAAGCTTTAGAAGCTCTGTGGTTTGAAAAACACCTGAGGAAAGCTTAACTGAAAGAGGGACAAAAGAATAAATCAACAACAACAGCATTTCTCTGAGACATATGTCTACTAATTTAGCCCAAATAAAGCGTCTGTCATATACTGGGCTTTTTTTCAGATGGATAAATATTGACTTGGTTCGATTTTTTTTGTGTGTGCTCTCTAAATAAATAATAACAATCTGAATAGTTAATTTTTTTCCCTTGGGTAATAGCGGGGCATGCTGCTGGTGAAGAGAGATGAAGAGAGAACTGCTCCAGGCACAGGTGTAGTGCATCCTTCACTGTGGACCTGTTTATTACATTTTCAACTTCCAGTCTTGGGTGGTAGATTGATTTGGCAGAGATTAGATAGAGGTAGAAAGGAAAGCTGTCTTGTTAACCATTTCCCATATGATGATTTAACATTGACTTGGCACTATTCTTTAGTGCCCTGCAAGCAGACAGTTTTCCAAAAGAAATGGTATCTGCAGCTCATGTGCAGAGCTTTTCAATAGCTCTGCTTTGCAGACATTTCTCTGAAAACCTGGCCATGTATGACACACCAGCGGGAGTCATATTAACAATATCATGCTTGTCAAACACAGCTTTGAGAAATATTATTTACAGGGCTGTCTGGTAAACAAACTCATTTTGTGAAAAATTTTCAAGTTTCAGAATGTGATTTTGGTCACATCAGAATGAAAATGTGAGCTCTCAAAACTTTTGGGTTTTTGAGGAGGGAAATAAATATATTTGGGACTAGCCAGGATTGCCAGGATGTGCTCCCAGGATGCATGGATATGCCAGAACTCAGTCTGTGTTTCTTCTGAGTCTGCAAAACACTCTTGATTCAGCAAAAAAGAAACATTTTCTCATGAAAAAACATGTAATCAGTGGTTTTTCTACCATCCTTAGTGATTAGCCATCTAATTGTTTATCCATCCAGTAACCTCTGTACCCTGTGCTGTGGCTCTCCGTGGGTCCTACCTGGCTATTTAAACCTTTCATCTTTGTAACTGCTAATACATCTGGTGCTTCTTAAGTGAACAACAGTTATTAAACAATTTGATTTGCCACCACAGTAAAATACATCTCCTTTCTTTAACCTCTCTGTCTTTCAGGGCTTTGTGACCCAAGCTCCACGTGCCTCACAGTGGGCAAAGCAAAATATTCTGGCTCTTGAGTGCAGCCCTCAAAAATCATAACACATATGTTAATACGACTCTCTACAGAAAAGACTTGGTTTCACTGGACCACAGCTTAAATTTATGAACTTTGGAGCCAAAAATCTCTATGCATCTGAATACTTGGTCTCCATCTTTCAAAACATGTTCTTGTACTCTACAATCAGATTCTGAAACGAAATACTCATTTGTTTAGTTCTCATATTCTTAAGTCAGAAGCTGCTCTGATCCATCCAACTAGTCCGGTGCACTTTGCAGAATAAAGGCATTATGTTGTAAATTCTCTAAAACATCTTTCCATTCGAGCAGTGATTACATATTGTAGAGATAATTCTCATTCTGAGAGTATGACACAGTGAAGCCTTAATTCCTCTGGTCATTACCACAGTGCAAATAACCAGCCAGCAGCAGCGAAGACCCTGAGTTGCTGCTGGCATAATGGCAAATTCATGTGCATAAGAAGTGATGACAGAAAGGGCACAGTCACAGCATAAGGGAAATATTAAAAAACCCAAACTTTCATTAGCAGGAATTAATTTGCATGGTCTTGCCAGGCCTACTGCACATGCTTAGGAGTTGTGTAAATAAATATCACTGTCCTTCTGCTGTAGTTGTGAAGCTTAGTATAATTTAGGGATGAGTCTGTGGCTGTGGGAAGCACTGGGAAGAGATCCCACGTGCTCTGCTCCCCAGCCTGTGCTCTTAGCACCACAGCATGCTGCCTCCAATAAAGCACAAAATGAGACTGTCAGACAGCCTGGCATGGCAGTGTATGAAGGGGGACATCCTAGCTCAGGGCACAGTGACTAGCCAGCACATATGATAGAACAAATCTCCAGAAATGAAGAAAAATGCATACCAAGTAGATGGCTGTATCTTATGTACCAGATGCAGCATCACAGAATCATGGGATGGTTTGGGTTGGTAGGCAGACCTCAGAGGTCGTGTAGATCCCATCCACCCTGCCATGAGCAGGGACACCCTCCAGCAGACAGGTTGCTCAAAGCCCCATAAAACCTGGTCTTGCACACTTCAAAATACCTTCTCTGAGAAAGGGTTAAAACTTAATCCTTCAGCAAAATGCTCTCTTTATAGGCAGTAGAAGGAGCTTCTGCATAAGCCTGTGAGGGGAACACACACCACCCTATATTTCCACAAGGCTGCCCTGAAGGTGTAGGCATATACCTAAGCCCCAGGCTGTCTGCAACTTTTGGAGAGGTGGTCAGACTAAACGTTCAAGTAAGGCCACCATGAGGTGCTATCTATGCAGACACCCTTCAAGATCTAATGGGGCTTTTGGTCTGAAGACCTTAATGTGATAAAGCACCTAAAATGTTTCACAGATAAAGGTCTAGAATAGAAATGGAAAGCCTTTCTCCGAAGAAATACTGTACTTCTGGGACAATGTTCACTGATTTAGCTAGTTTTCTTTGTTCTAGGTTGTGACTGCTCATAATATCTTACCTCACTCTCCATATGGCTGAACTTTAAATGGAGAGTGGAATTATATATATATGACACAATAAACATGCTCCTATACCAAAAACACATGCTGAAGGAAGCTTTAAGTTATTCTGAGGTCTCCTGAAATTGCAGTGTGAACAAAATCTGACCTATAATTTTACACTATATTTGTACAGTGTGGCTGGTTTAGGAGAAATACATTTAAAATACTTTCATACAAATAATCCTCATTTAAGAATTTATCTAATTTTTTTAAATTGAAACACTGCTTCACACACAAGTAGAGCAGTCTTGTTGAATATGATGTTATCTCCTTGGAACTCACTTTTGGGCTGCCAAAGTTGTTGCTTGATTTTCTCCTTTTCATGAACCAGCATAAAAGTCTTGGTGGAAGAGCAAACTTTGCTGCTCCGAGCCAGCCCTTGCTGCTCCCCAGCAACATCAGCTGGGGAACAGCCTCATACTGACCCACCATGCTGAAGCACCAATTTGAGAGAGAGAGAGAGAGAGGAATTATAAATACAAACCCAACTGGATCACTGAAAGTGTCAGAATATCTCTTTTAAAACTATCCTGGATGGTAATTTAAGGCAGGCAATCATTTCTAAATTCTATGTAAATATATATTTGATTTTCTAAAATATTCAAGTCTGTAATTCTTTTTGATTTTTTAAATTATTGTTTCCTCTCATCTCAATTTGTGACTGTACATAATTTCTTTCAAAAATAACATACCAAAATAATTGCAGTGCTTTAGAAACACACAAAGGGGTGGTCTTTGATATAGCAGAAAATATGAACATCAATTCAGTGCAAACTACACTGCCCAAAAACTCATTGTGTCTGGGACAGATAAAAATCCACATTTCAAGCATAAATGAAAACAGGCAGCCCATTTAACATCCATACAATTACGGACTTATAATGTTACCAGTAAAAATCTTAGTTGTTATTAACAGGCACTGTGGTCCAACATCTGGCAAGATTCTTTTAGTCCTTGCTACACTCCTGAGATGGATGCAGTGGTGCCGGTTCATGAAGACAGCAGGAATGACAAGCTATTAGTCAGAAGGGGATCCAGTTGATTCTTTATATTAATCGATGTATTAAATGCTGGAGTCATACTGAGCAAAGATAGGTTGCATTGCTGCTTTTGCCTTGGTTTTGTTGTCATCAGGATTCATTTAGGCTAATGTTAAACCCTCTGCATTTCCCCTGGGTTCCTTATAGACAGTTCATAATTTACTAAAGTGTATTTAGTTGTGATATTCTTTTCTAAAGAGCACGATGATGCTCTTTTATTAACATAACCACTCAAACTGTGTCCACAGTCTCAAAGAAATTTATACAAATCATAATCACTTGAGAATTTTATTCTGAAATTAAGACTTTAAGAGTTTTTAAGAGTGTGACTAATTTCAAGATTTCTGCTTTAAATAGTTGAACAGTGTGCATTAGCACTTTGTCATGATATCTGACAAAGAAATCATGACACTCATGATATCTCAAAACTGAAATTGATCCACAATTTGATCTAAAACCAAGCAGGAGCAATGGTGATGGAAATTACCTGAGGTCCCACAACATTTAAAGATGATTCATAGTCTAGGATCCCATGAAGGTGCTGTGAAACTTCACAGTCATCAACTTCAGCCCTATACGAAAAGTAACTAAGTACACCAGAAATTTACTCAGATCAGACAAACATTAACTTTTCTGTGTGCAGAACAGTATACTACATCTAAAAAATGTCACGTCCTTCTGTTTCATACTCTCTCTTGACCAGGATCAGTCAGCCAAAAGTGGATGGAAGTTGTTTGGTACTGCTCTGTGCCTCCTGTTTTTCCCTTGTCAGAGGCAAGTGTCCTTCTGGCCTCAGTTTCCCAAGTTCAGAGAATGTGATGTGAAATGCTGAGGTATATCACAACCTGATGAGGTTTATTATTTGCAATTATCCCAATGGCTGTGAGCATTCCTCACATAGATGCTGATCTGCAGCACACAGAATGCAGTGGAAAAGTCGATTAGGATATTTCATTATTGCTCCAGCTAAAGCATGCAGCCCTCCTGACTAGAAGAGAACCATATAGGAGAAACCTCTCAAACACTACAGATGATCTAGGAGGCTTTTTCTGCTATGAGGATACCATGGATGCCAAATGAATACCAGCCACATAACATTCATGGTTGACATGCTGTTAAAGGTGAGTTTTGAGGCCAACAGATCAGACAGAACTGTGATTCCTCCTTCCACTTTTCTGCAACAGGTTTCCCAGGTGTGCATCTCAGAGTTTGTGTTTTGCCTGTCAGATCACATCCTCATTTGTCACATGGATGGAAAAGGGCCAGGGGTAGAGCTAAACATCTGCCTCTACAATCTGTGGTTTCAAGAGATACATTTGAAATAACACAAAGACCTCCAAAAGCACCCAAGAACTGAGGAAGTAAAAGCTGTACAGCAGTAGTCATAAAAGACAGCATATGTGGTTTAACTGAATTTGTCTGGAGTCCAATTAAGCAATAAGACATGATAGGGTGTGTCCTATTACTGGGCCATTAATGCAAGTCTCTGGGGCACTGTGAGGCACACAGCCAAAGTGCAAAGTGCATTAACAGCCCGGTAATACATGCTTTGTCATGTCCCATTGTTTTCAGAAGATAATGTTTGTCTTTTGAAAGGAAAGAACAAGAAAAGGTCCTTGAAAAATTTGGGAGCCAAGATCAAATTTTCATGTGTGAGTTTTGCAGAACGGAAGACATAGGTTTGGAGATGTGGGATGGAAGACTGTTGACTGCCTGGAGCTCCTTGTTACTCTTCAGATATCTCACTGATGGCCAGGTAGGGATCCTTTTCCTAACTTCTGAGTTCACCTGGATTTTGGGTTAAAAAGCCCCCATTTTAGGTGGAAAATTGAAGGCAATGTATAACGCTGAAAAATGTATAGTACTGAAAAAAAATAGGTGGAAATATATGAAAAACCATTTTTAAAAAATAAAGTTTCTTAATTCACCACATCCAAATACCATGGTAGTAGGTGTTTTCAATTTTTTGGCCAAGAAAATCAAGGTATTTGCTGTCATTTTTTGTATACAATACTGGAAAGATTGTTGAGGAGTCCTGGAAACCTCATCTTAGAGCAATAGCGAAATAATCTGGTTAGAGTGACATCAAAACTCAGGCAAACTAATGGACCAGTAAATGAGGGGTTCAATCAATACAGATTTAAATTTTGATAATAAATAATTATGCCAATCAATATGGTTTCGTGATAAATACATCTTGTCAAACTCATTTAATCACATTTTTTACGAAATTACTATATACATTGGTAAAAGTGCCTGCAATTACTTAATATATTTAGACTGAATTTCTTCACCTTAGTACCCCAAGAATATCCTGATTAAAAATTAACATCATATAACATTGATATTTCAAATGGATTCAAAACTGACCATATGATACATTCAGAAAAACACCATAAATGGGCTTTTCTATCCAATCTAGAGGGCCTGCAGTGGCATCCCAAAGATGGTAAGTGTGATGATGTGGTTCAATATTTTTATAAGTAAGCTGGGGGAAAGAATGGAAATTTTTAGCCAGGTAAATAAATAGCACTGAGCAGAATTAATAAATAAACTACAGAATAAAACAATATAGAGCCCTTAGTTAAAGTGAAATAAATTTAACATCTTGAAATTTCATAAAGACTGAGATGCCTGAAACTTCCAGAGAATGCCTCAAATGCTTGCCCTCAATCTTCCAGCTATGCACAGAAATGTCTAAGCTAAGTGCCAAGTGAAGAGAAAAAATAGAGAAATATCTAAGGCCCCGAGGCAGTCTAATTTATTTGCTTGTACCTAGAGCCTACAACAAACTTGGACTTCCTTCCTGGCTGCCTGCTAAAGGTAGTTTCCTAAATTGTGCAAGCATGTCCAATGATACCTGCAAACAAGAGTGGGTACTTGCAGTTCCTGATACTCTATGTACACATTTCTACAGAAAAACACCTATTTTTCACATATTGACTTTATATTTTATTTTCACAACTTTTGTGGGCTGGTTTTGAACTATATTGTTAACTTCAGTTCTTTTTATTTTTCCAGTACTGGCAAAGCAGATATAGCAGGTACTGTTGTGCTGAGGGCAAAAGTCTAAAATGCAACCAAAGCAAGGTCACTCCTTCCACTGCAAAGCCTTGACACTCTTCTTTATTCTGTGAAAATCGTGAATGGGTGCCGTGTATGATAAATCATCAAGTGATGGGTTTTGAGTGAAGTCCTGCACCTGTGTTGTAACTCTGCTCTAGTTGGGCTATCAAAGTCACATCTAAGGCTGGAGAGGTGGCAGGATTTGGAGTGACACGCTCAACAGTCACAAAACAATTAAATACTGAATCTTCATTATTTCCAGCCTTATGGAAAAAATAAAGATGTCTGTTAAATTCAGTCTCCAGTGTCTTCCTCCCCTAATCTAATCAATGTTAACACATTTTCGACAAAAGACTGTGTCTGTGCCTCACCTATTATAATCTGCAGGCACAAAGGGATCAGTCAAGTGGCCTGCCAGAGCACAGTATTCTGCAACACTAGGACCAGATGAAATGTGGGTAGTGGCTCTCCCACATTCCAGAATCTGATGCCAGCTGACTTTACCTCATGCAGGACATATGATTCTTCAAAGGCCCTCTGATTTGGTATTGCTTTTGGTTTAAGGGGAGCACAACAGGTAGGTTCTGAGTTCAAGCATAGAAGGGTTTATCTTAGATTAATGACATCTAGCTGTAAGGAAATCGATTAAAAAAAAAATCCTACAGTCATATTTAGAGAAACATCCTCACAAGATGTATCTTTCTTTAGTTTTGGCTATTAAAAGCATTTCTTCAGCAGCTCCCTTCTCCATTCCCAAAAAGCCTTGGTTACTCTGCATTGCCACCTTCTAAGGTCCAATTACTGTCTCTCATTTTCACTGCAAGGTTTCACTCTCTACAAATGAAATCTGGAGAGAGGATTATCACTGAGAAGCAAACACCATTAACGAGAGAGAAATATTAAAAATCATCCTGTACAAATTAGAAATGCTGACATAAATTACTGAAATCATTTTTGTCATGGAAACTGAAAGATAATATGTACATGGGAAATGGAAATTACTTTCACCTGTAAAACAGAGGGGCTGTGAAAAAAGAAGGAAACTGGAGTATAACAGAGAAGAAGTCTTTCTCAGCAGTGTTTACCCAGACATAATGTGTGTGCACAGTGCTGAGCACAAATTCACCAGCTTTCCACCAGCACTGGTTCAGGTGTCTGCTTCTGGGTTTGGTTTTCACACCTGGAAAAATCCAAGGACTGTCTTCTAAGTCCTCAACTTTATTTTGTAAATTTTTCTCTGACATAGGGGTTTGCATTTTCTGCTTTCTCCAGGAATAAAACAGATGGAAGAACAGAAGAGAAATATCAATACTTCATCATGTACTTACAGTATTAAATAGGTAGATTCATCTGTATATAAATAGACACGTGCACATAAAAACATAGGCAACCTTACTATGAGAGTAACTGCCTAAGCCTGTTAGCAGACACCCACAGCCACATGTGCATGTGAACATGCACACATTGTATAACTTTGGTTATGTAGTTGAAATCTCTACCTGAAAATATTTAATTCAGAACTGTTTCCATGGGAATATCGGGGCTTGCACATCATTGTGAAGAAACATCTGTCCTGATTTGGGATTTCACCAATGTACCTTAGCTTTACTTGCTTAATGTTGGTTGAGATTTTACAGTCAAAAGCCCTCAGGCAAATTAAACTAGCCATGTACACCCTCAGGGAAATGAGACTTTAGTTACATGCCTGATACCAATTGATGCCAGCTAGAAGAATTTTATGATATTAATGAATGTCTATAATTAAAGAACTGTTAATTAAAGTGAGTCAACCAGTCTATTGGAAATTTCATACTATTTTTTGAACCTGACTTTCTAATGTAATTGTATTTCAAGATGACTGAGAATCACTTAGCAATTACTTAGTTCATTTTGCAAGAACTAAGCATAGTTCTAGCCATCCTGTTCATTGATTTTGACAGTAGAATAGCAATTCAAATCCCAAACACAATTGAGAAATTTCTCTCCTAAAAACTCAGTTAAGCTTTTCACTTAAGTCCATATCCTAAAATCTGCGCATGATAATGCATTTGCAGGATAAGGGGTATTTGTATCGCACACATTTTCCTTCAGTTCCAGTTTTGAAGGGTTTTCTAAATGCAGATACTGTTTTAAACATCTCCTTAGGAAATAAGATATCCATTATCTTATAACACAATCCCATTAAGGACAAGTAAGTGCTGTGAACGCGTGAGCGGCTTGCATAAATTGCCAAGATGCACTGCCAGCTCCATCCCATGCTCACGGCATCAAAGGCCAGTGATAAGGGCCATCAGCAGCACTGCCAGCTCTTACTGTGAGCTCTGCACTTTTATGCTGTACCAAGAGCTCCCACTTGCTGGAATCAGGTGATTTTTTTTAATGTTAAAAGCTCTGATTCTAACTAAAAGAGTATTTCTAGCTCATACAGCGGTAAAAAGCCTGAAAAGAGCTCCCAAGAGCAGCTTCAAAGTCATCAAAAACCTGAAATAAAATAGGGAAGCCCCATTCAAATTAAGTTCCTGATGTACAAAGGGTAGCTCTGGCTAGTACAGTTCGCTTGCCTAAAGCCACAGGCTAAAAAAAGTTAGACTCCACTGCAGCTTAGCAAAGCGTAGATCAGCAGTGTGGGTACAAAGCTAAATAAATTAGTCACTCTGCTAGTTTACTGCTCTTAAGTGAAAAATGTTTTATTTTGTTTTGATTTTTTTCATTAGGCAGAGAAATCTTGCCTGGTGTTTTCTGCTTTTTAAATATCATCTTAAAATGTAGAACTACATCTGGCATCAAGTTTAATACACACATTCTAGGCAGATGCCAGCCCACCTTATCACTCTGCAGCTAAATGTGGACTTTTTTTTTTATTTTTCTGTACTATTTGGTTCACTGGACACATCTGAGGTACTCTGACACCAGCAGAAAAAATTAACCACAGCTCTCCCAGGCCTGCTCAGGTGAACTCAGAGACCTTTACCTGGACTCAGAGAAAGGTCTGCAGTCTTTCAAGCTGAAGTCAGATACAAAGAGAGGCTTGGTGAAGGAACAGAAGGTGCATATAAGTTTGGAAGTGTAATTTTGAGGTGCACTTTAAGCTTTCAGAATAAAGTAAGAAGAAGAATCTCCTCTGCCCATCTCTAATGATAATCAAGAAAATGAATTCTGCAATAGCTGCAATTTTAAGACTTTGTTAAGCAATTCTCAAGTAACCTACATGAATTTAACGCACAAAAATAATTAAG
Source organism: Phainopepla nitens (assembly GCA_013400175.1). Classification (NCBI taxonomy): domain Eukaryota; kingdom Metazoa; phylum Chordata; class Aves; order Passeriformes; family Bombycillidae; genus Phainopepla; species Phainopepla nitens. Next base: position 752,795 of record VXBQ01012254.1, read on the forward strand.
CATGCTATGGAACAGATGCTGCACAAACAACGGCAATCAAATGATTCACACTTAGCAGACCTTACCTAGCAGTTAGTTTACAGCATCTCTGTGTCTGAAAGAGAAAGGCAGACATAATGTACATAATTTCAAACAGAGCACACCTGACTCACACCATTTAGGAAAAATCAATAATTTTATTCCATTTTCATTTTGTTTGAGCCTTTCATTCATGATAGGTTTTACTTTTATATATGTATATATCAAAACACGTTCTCAAAATGATTTTTTTGTATTGTATTGCAGCAGCACACTGGTAAAAAAAAAAATTCCAAATGCAGACAATTCAGAGTCAGGTTTTAACATGGCTTAGGTGCACTTGCATGTGGAAAAGACATAACCATGTGCCCATCGAAAGCTCTCATGATTATTCATTCAGACTCATCAACTGTAAGCCAAAAGAGCAATCTGGTGATTTTATATATATATTCATGTAGATTCTTCATGGATCATGTAGCAAATATATAGATAATGTAAAAATTGTTCATGTGCTTGTGCATTGTGGACACTGATTTGCTACCAAGGCATGTCATCAAGGTACGTTCATTTTATAAATTGGTTACCTTTCAGGTACTGCAATGATAGTAAACAAATATTTATAATAATAATTAGACAAAAGTTGAGGTATTTAACCATTTTCTACCATGCCTAAGTAAGGGGTGCATGAGCTAGAAAGAAGCCAATAAACTTCCCTAATAATTAGGGGGAGCTGTAAATAAAAGAAACAGAAAGCTCAGAGAACAACAAAAGGGAGCTGATTTACATGAAACTTTCAGATTGACTTGATGTGCACAGCTCCCGAGGAAGTTTCAGGGCAAAATTCAGCAGTGACACAAGTGATGGTGTAAGTTAGATATGTGTCAATCACAAAAAGAGTGTCAACCGGGAGAACTGGCAACATACTTCAGTAGCACTTTCATGGGGTGATTTGATGATGGATGGTTGTGTGATCTAAACTGTAATTTATGCACTGTGGCAACTGGAGGTTGGCAGCACAGAGAGTAGATGACAAGGGTGAAAAAATAAAACAGGCTTTCACCTTTAGTCACAATATCTCCATCCTTCCAAAAAAACACACTGGGGATATTGCAGCCTGCATTTACCAGGGCTGAACATAACCATCACTGAGTCATTCACAGGTGCCAATGACAAGTATTTTGCTGATGTACTAAATGATCTTTGACACTTAATTCCTTTTCCTGATTGATTTCACCTGAATTGGCTCAACTCCATTTCAAGGTGGGGTAGGAATCTACATTTGAAATTCATCAATTTAATTAAATGTTGTTATTCTCCCCTTTCCCATGTTTTGACTTCTGGATTAACACTGTGCCTGGCTGACTACCTGCCCACCACTTGAGGCCATCTCTTGAGGGCATATTAAAGATCACAACAACACAGACAGCAGCAGTTCTTTTGTTCTGCGAGGCTCTTACTGTGAGAGGAATGGCTCTGACACAGCCTTATGCCAACCTGTTTTAGTTGACACAGGAAGAGATGCATAAGCCAGATCTGTCAGAGTTGAAGAGACAGAGAGCCACCAGTAATTCTCACCATTAGTGATCTCTTGTAGAATTGCCAAAATTCTTCAGTAAAGCTTCTTTTTGGGCAGAAAATTGATTTTTTCACAGAAATCAATATTTTTTGTTAAAGGCATATCTGGAGTTTTTTTGCCCCTGGTTATCTGAAGTTTTCATTGAAACACTGTATACTTCAATTTCCAAGGGGTTTTGTTGGGGGTTTTTGTGGGTTTTTTTTAATCTTAGGAACAATATAAATCAGAATCAAAGCAGTTTTGTTACAGAAATGCTGCTGTGATACCTGATTCCTGGTCAGACACACTTCATGACCTTATTGACCTGCATGGGCTGGCTTCCCTAACAAGATCAGGCTTTCCATGATGCACCGCAGTCAGAGCCGTCCCCAGGCAGTTCTGCCCTGGCTCAAGACAAAGAGAAGCTATGGTGCATCTTGTGGCCTGCTCAAAAAGTCAAGACCTCAAAATAGATGAAGGACTGACTTATAAACACAGCACAGGACACTGGGATCTTTCTGAGGTTTGAAATTGTATCATTAAGCTTTCTGCTGAAGAATTTTCATCGGCAAAAGCCTCTCCATTTTTTAACCGGTCCTAAGCCTTCATTTTTGACACTGGTTTTCCTGCATTTTTTCTCCTCTGTGGTCCTCATTCATAAGCTGGAAAACCTGAGCAGGCATTTGGGAGGATGGAGCAATTGTGACAGGGGACAGAGGATTTGTCTTTTGTTTTCTGTGGGTGAGAACAAAAGGCACAGCATTTTCAGCTTTGCACTCTGTGTTGCAGCTGACTGTATATGATAGGTGTGCTAATGTTTTGTGTTTTTGTAATTTTAGTGCTGCAGTTTTAATTTCCAGGAAAGGGTGCCCAGGCTATCAGAGTGAAGTTTTTTGTGTTGTATTTAAATCCATAACAAATAAATAACATTTAAACATTAATGTTGTTGCTAAATTGAGCCATAATTTGGAAAAGCCGTTCCTTAAATCAGTCTTTTGCAATGCACAAGTGCACAAGAAACAGTTTGCTTTCACTACCACTCCTGTAAATTCTGATAAATCATTTAATGAACACACAAAATGTGTGATAAGAAAACAAAGAGTAAAATTTAGCAAAATTAGTCAGGAGCTATCTGACAACATAGCAGTGATGGAGGGATTTTAACACATTTTAAGCATTTTTTTAACATTTTGGAAAGTATTTTTAAAAACATTTTTAGTGCTGTAATAACATGCAATTTTCCTTATGTATAAAAATTTAGTTTTATTAAAATTGGGTATGCACATATGTAAACTCTCTTTTATCTGAAGATGGGAGATAGTTGGCATATTATATCCTCTGTTTACAGAGAACTAATCAGCAGCAACATCCAAGGTGAAGGTGGCTGATTATTAAGTGCCATCCAGTAATGGCCTTTAAGGCTTCAGAATAATGAGCAAAAGCCTTAGCTGTCCTCACTGACTTTGAGTAGCCAAGTGACAGCCCAAAAGTGATGCTGCATGAACCTGCCAGACCAGAGACACTCACAATGTCCAGATAGAAGATCCTGCTCTTTCTGTTTGGAGTATTTAATATGCAAAATTCCTTCGAACCATCATTCTGAATTTTCATCTATGACATACGTTCAGCAAATAGAAAAAATTAAAAAGTAATGAGGAGAGTTCCCAACTGCTTTGAGAAGATTCCACATATGTGCTAATTAGCGATTCTGTCTGAAAATATTCCCTGAAAGCTGTATGGGTAGTGCAGCCCGGGATAAATAATGCAAATGCCCCATGGCACTGTCACAAACACCACAATCAGTGCTGTTTGTGATTTCAGTGAGACTCTTCAAGTTCTGCACCTGAGACTAAAATATTAATGAAGTAAAACTGTAGTAAACAAACCCCCAGTCCCATTCCCCCACCCACAGTTGACACACACGGTCACACACCCTTCACCTGCTGGTTTTCTGGCACAGGATGAAAAGTATTTTAGGAAGATGAGTGTTGACTGGTGCGTCTCCTTTGTACGTAACTCTGCTCCTTCCCCTAGTTGCTACACCAAGCATCTCTTCATCACTGGACTAGTGCCTACATGGATCTTTGCCAGAAATGGAGGGAGCAATGCTGCACATTCATATTAACACTGGCAGGTTCTCTGCAACCTGGACTCACCCACCAGCATGAATTAAGGGAAAATCTAACAAATTAATGGTTTTCCCCCATTTCCCATTCCCTCACAATACAGCTGCATTGCTCTGCTGTACAACCAGAGCTAGCAGAAATTTCCTATTGCAGGCAGCAGACAAACCCAGACACAACAACTGTAAGGTCTGCTCTGCCTTGAGATGTGAGCTGGGGCATAATGTGATGCCCCAGGAGGTCCCAGGCCCAGCTCTGAGCGTCCATAATGCCATGGAGCAGGTTAAGGCTGCCCACGAAGGGCATCTTGCAACAGGAAAGGACATGCCAAGGTGCAGCTCCCTAGCCAGGTGAAGGGCAGTACAAATACAAAGATAGATCTGTCATGCTTTCCCCTTGGATAAGCAAATTTTCAGGTCTGAGTTATGCTTTAAAATATAGTCATTTACTACAAAATGCAAACCCATCAAGGAAAGTGGTACTAGTCTCTAGAAAGACTCATTCTGCTGACTTACAGTGCATATAAAAAAAAAAAAGGTGCCTAAGCAGTATTATCTAGCTATATAGCTACATAGGGGGCTGCCACTGACTTCTGAAGGTTAAGTCTTTAATCTACTTAGATGCTTTGGAAAATATCTCTCAGCTAAGCACCTAAGCCACTTCTGAAACAGGAGCTAAGGTTTCAAAGCTGCAGAGAGGTTTTAAGAACTTCATGTGGCACTATCCTGGCCACACAGGTGCATCTCTAGAGGTAAAATGCGCTTTCCTACAAATTCAGTTTCTGTGTTAACTGCATTGCAGCTATTTCAGGTGCACAGCCAGAGTGAAATGCAGAGCAGATTTCAACCCCTACTGACTGTTCACAAACTGTGGTCCAAGTTACAAATACCCATTAAGCACTCCACTCATATTTTAGTATGTGGTTTCATACTGCAAATCATTCCTTCTGAGATTACAGTGACTTCAGATTCCTGAAGTCCTGTTATGAAATTACAGGCCTGCTATCTTAGTTCCATGTTACAATACCTGCCCACACAATTCAGCATCACAAACTAGTCTATAAATGTCAGTCCAAGAACAGCACCTAGTAAAGCCAGTGGAAAAAAAAATAACTCTTCTTAGTTTGATAGATGCAGGATCAATAGCACCATTAAGTGAGTCTCTAGATATACAGAAATCTAGTCAGAAGTTGAAGATTTGAGGCAGAGCTCTCATCTATCCCAGACTACACTCAGGGTCAGTCCTCAGACCTTGTTTTGCCATAGTCTGTAACCTTTGGTCTGCAGAGAAGTTATATGTGTTTGCCCACGTACGCCCAAACTCCTTTCCCCCTGCCAATCCTCAAACAAGTGTCTGTCTATCAGGAGCTTGAGGATCATGGGACATGCAATAGACTAAAACAACACCATATTTACTTGATGATGTTAATTCACTCCATAAATCAGGAAGGATAATCTGAAGATATGCTTGTCTACCCTAGGAGAATTAGTGTCCGAATCATTGCTTATCTTCCAGGAACTGTTTTAGGAACACCTGAAATTCCCCTCAAAACCTAAAGTGTGGCCTAGACTATTCTACCATGATGACAAATGAAATTTTACAGTGGCATGAGATGTGCTAATGAAGCCTATGTTCAGCAGACTGTTATCACCTGGCATCAGCCTTCCTGCCACTGCCTCAGTGTGGGCTTTTCCCTCTCCCTCAAGCACCTCCTCCATGCCTCCCAGCCCAGACCATGACTGCAAAATATCCCTGTTGTATAGCTGGCTTCTTAACTTCATTTAAATTCTTCCTTCAAGCTACCTCCATCACATGCCCTCAAATTGCCACCATCTTTTAATGAGAAGGATGCTATGCATACCCATTTTATTGTTATTGTATTCTCTCAGCCCAGCTGCCTTCCACCGGTAGCTCCTGCCTGTTATGCAGATTGTGAGCTCTCTGGGGTGCCAACTGCTCTCTTCCTTGCATGTCTTCACAGTGTGTACCATGGAGAAGCCCTGATCCTGGACTGGGGTCCCATAACACAAACAACTAGATAAAAGAATAATTTGTTAGCCTGGATTGCAAATCTTCTTTTGCAAGAAAAAATAAAGCAATTTCCCCAGGCTGTCAGAGGCACTTTCATGTGTCAGTATCGCAGCTCTCTTCTGGCAATGACAATGGTGCATCCAATTTCCCGGCACAAGGGGGAATGTTTGCTGAGCTGATGTGAGCTCTGCGTGTTGCTGCTCTACATCTAGCTGTGCCACAGAGAACCAAACGGCTTGTAGGGAAGGGACCTGCTGTTGGGAAGGCAGCTTTCTGTGGGATGTTATTTTTAGTGTGGGGTGAGCTCAGGGGGCGGCCTTTGATGGGATTTTTCCTGCGTATGATCCTCTCAAGGAATGTGATACTTGGCTTGTGTTTTGATTTTGTACCTCATAATGGTGAAGGGAGAGGCTGTGCAAAGTTTGTTTGCCCATATTTATTATTAATTACAAATCTGCACTCGAGGTTACATATACTGAAGTGAAATCAACACTGCAGGTTTGTACCTACATTCAAAATTCATACAAAGAATATTATATTATCAATAGTATGTGTTGTGTCTTCTACCTGACTAGAGCAGTCTCAAAAATATTCCAACTTCTGTACCTTTATTTCTTGGGTAATTGAATCCAGCTATTAGCAGCCAGGTTCTAAAGTTTTTGTCCCATAAGGATTTCATTCCTTGGTACCAAAAAGGTCAGCTCAGCCAGGAAGAGGCATTGATCTATACTGTCAGCACCTCACATCAGTAGTTTCAAGTACTCCAGGGTCTGACCATGAATACGTTTTCAAACAGGACATAGCCAATGGCATCTCCTACTTCTCCAGAAAAATAGAACTGTTTCCATTCAGCAAACATTGCACAAAGATGTACTTATCTATTGCCAGGCATATCTACACAATGTTTTACAAATAATTCATACTTCACTTAAAGTTTCACTTGACCTGCTCTGTACTTAGCTTTATAATTTTTAATTAAAAATATGAACCTCAAACATCCACTGCTTCAGTGCAAAATTCTTTTTCTCTCACTCATAAAATACTTTCTAGAGCATATTTTCCCACTTGTAACCAATTATCCAAACCTATAAATAACAGTTGCTATTTCACCTTATACATTAAGGTACTCCTAACAAAAAAACCAAAAGGACTGACATTTTCTAAATGTTTAAAAGCCTGGCATTACCCTGAACCCATTCCAGCAATCTAACTAAATTTCTCAGTAAAACCAAAGTTAAACAAGTAATTTGTTTAGCTTTGCATAACAAAAAGTATTGCATTGTCTACAGGGGAAAGAAAAGTTTGGACAACTCTAAAAATTGAAAGGAAAATGGAAATGGTTTAGACTCATCATCTCAAGTATTCCTTCACTGATACCCCTGAGACTCTCTATGGCTGACATCTGTCAGGCAGGTAATTCCACCTACCTTAATATTTTGTCTTTGGGTAACTTTACAGGTAAAAACATTCCCAGTCAAGTATGGGACACTTGCCCCATCAAATTAACATCTTTAATTTTCCATCTATTAACTAAGATGTGGTCATTAAATTGCTTATTTTAAAAACAGATTTATTTGTTTTTAAATTTATTAGAGATTAAATTTATTAGAGCTATTCAAACCTTTGTTACTGTATAATCCACCAACTCTGCCTAGAATATTTCCTTAGTCTCTAATTTGAGTGATAACTTAAATAATGCCTTCTGTGTATGTCTGTGTAAGTTCTCCTATTTTTATACAGAGAGGCCCACAGTTTGCAGTACAGTTTTTCTAGTCCACAAGACCCTTCCTTGAGCAAAATTTAATGTCATTATTCGCACAATGCTTAACTCTCTGCTTCAGTTTCAAGTGCTAGTGCTTCACTCCATTGGTGAATAGTGTGAATGTGTAGTTACTGGTGCCTTAATGATCGCTGGACCTTTGAAAGTGATGATGCCACACAGAAATTAGACTGCGGTTTTCTTAATTCTGTTTAAACTTCCAATCTTTGAATTTTCAATTTAATTGAAAGAACAGCAAATGGATCAGTCATTTGTTTAAAACCTGCCCAATATTTAAGACACATCTGCACACTGCACTCCAGGCAGTTCGCACTGTACAGACTGTTGCAAAGGGATGTGCAGCTGCCTATATAATGGTGCACATCATTTTGCTCTGCCTTCACCCCACTTCACACAAGGGCATACTGCAGGTCCCAGAGTCTTCAGTCCCTTTCAGTTTGAGTGAAGCATCACTGAGAACCCATTACAGTAATTCTGTATGCCAAACATTGCAGAGGCACGGCAGACCTCTCTCCCCCATTTGCCCAGAACTCTCACAGTTTAAGTTTGAAAATTAAACTAAAATTCAAAGAGAACAATCCATGCTGGACATGCTGCAGAATGTAGAAATGCGACCTTGAAGATGGTGATGTCAAAAGAGGGCATAATGTGAAACTAAATGGGCCGGGTGCCACTCTGTCTCCCCACATCCAGTGCTTATCACCTTGACAGTGGTGTGGTCATGAGTGAGCCCTTGAAGTAGCCTCGTGTCTTTACTGCAGGAGTAGGAAGCTGGGAACAGACCTGGTTATCACCTAGAGGGGTGCCACGGCTGCTCTGGGTGCTCTTGACCCCATGACCAGTGAGAAGACACTCTGTAAAGGCCCTGTCCTTCCTCCTCTGCCACCTCAGCTGCAATGTCCCTCTGCTTGGGGCGATTCTGTTTGACAGACCTCATTCCCTGGCTCAGCCCTCCCACTCAGTGCCGGCAAAGCAAAGGGAATGAACAAACGACTGTCAGGGAACACCGCAGGAATAGCAAACTCCCTGGGGGAGTGCCCAGAGTTTGTGGGGAGCCCTTGGCTGGGTAGGAAAAAAGCCAGGGGAGAGAATATTTCTCAGGGCTGCAATTACTCACAGGAGGTGCTGAAATGAGATGATGAATGTTAATGCTGGACTAGCTGGGAAATGGCAACCTCTTGCTGTAAATGTGGGTCTATTAGAGAGGGAAGTCACCCTTTGGGGACTGCAGCAGGGGAGGAGGGGAAGAAAGGGAGGTGAACTTTCAAAGCAGGAGGTTGAGCTGTGGCCTGTATTTTCTTCTCTACCCACACTGCAATGCTTATTTGCTGCTGGGGCTTATTAATTTTTCACTTATGCCACGCTAAAAATAGTTAATTATTGAAAATGCATATCCGTCTGATGGTGAAAGGCTGTCTCTTCCGAACAGGTGACTGGTTCAGATAACCCCTGAAGGCACTTCTGGGTCTTCTAGGCCCTTGATCAAAATTTCTTTTTTAATTTGAAAAGAAAAGAGGTGATTAAAACTGAAAATGATGGTAAGTCTAATGAAAGCTTCCTCCCTCCTTCCCAAGAGCTGGTGTAATGTGCTGAGATTTCTTTCTTTTCTTTCTTTATTCCTTTTCTTTTTCTTCCTTTCTTTCTTTTATTATTTCTTTATTTCCATCTTTTTTTTTTTTTCCTCCAAAAGAATGTTTTCAATGTTTTATGTATATATTGTGCTGGCCCTTTGATTTTTTTTTTTTTTAATCAGATGTAGAGATCTTGCTGTAACAATAGAGTGAATGTGTGTGGATAACATTACTCACAGTGCTGGTGAGAGTTCAAAGGCTGGAATGTCCAGACTAAATACACAGCAGAAAGATCAGTTCTTTAACATTTCAATTAGACAGAAACATGAAACAACAGGCTAGTGACTTCAGCTTCTCAAAATTAAACAGTTTGACACTGCACAGAGCACACATTGAAATTCATTATGCCTTCACAGCTTAAATCTACTCCTGCCAAAATAGTGGCGGGAGTCATTCCTCAAACACAGGAGTTGCTTTATAAATGTAGTGAGTCCTCTACTTACCTGGAGAAGGAAATTATCCTTTGAATGGCAAAGATAGATCAAGAGCCTCTTTGGAAGAAGCAGCTCCCCAAGGATCCTACTGTGCTGGGGAAGGACTTCTCTGTCTGTCGGCAAGCTGTGGGATCGGTAGAAGGGAAGCACAGCCTACACAGGGACAATGTCTTTATCCCTGCTCGGTAATGCTTTCGATCCTGTGGCACTTTCTGGTTCTGCTATGGGATGAGAATGGCCACATCAGGGCAGTGGATGTCCTGGAGCAGGGAGCAGTGTGTACACACACTGCCCAGCCTGCTCCTGTCCCCTCCACCTGTTCCCTTTCTCCCTGGTTCTCACCTGGGCCTACAGAGACCAGGAAGCAAGGCAGGACTTCCATGAGGGTAGCCACATAGACTTCCTTTGGGAAAGTATCACTGCCCTAATTAGAAAAAAGGTTAAATTATTTGTCTAAGGAATAGTGGGGAAATCTACAATCTCCAAGTCCACCATTTAAGTGGCTTTGTTAGCAATTAAATGTCCGCTGTGTGTGTCTCAGCAGTAATTGCCAATAAAGCTTCTGCACTGTGTCAGCTCAGTCTCACATACTCCTCTGACATGTTTGCAGTGGCAACTGAAACATTATAGTTCACTGAGAAAATATTTCTCTTATAAAGTATACACACAAACATACACGGTCTGAGAATTGCTTTTATGTTGGAAACCAGATCGTGGAGTTTGAAAGAGGAACATTGATGAAAAGAGAATATATCTTTGCTTTTAAAGAAAGGTGTCTTAGAGATGACTCGATTACCTCAGGAGAATTAGTTCTCAATTACTATAATTGCTGTTTTATGAGCCCTACTCATGGACCTGCAGTCTTTGTCCTTAAGAGTTGCCAATCTCAGCACGAACTGGGAGATGACAGATAACTGCAAAGAGAAGGGAACTAAAAGTGAGGGGAGGGACGATGTTGACCATCTTGCTAAGCCAGAGTTTTAGCTCTCTGAAGTCTTGAGGGTATTCTGCAAACATCATGAAAAGTCTTCTGAGAATGGACATGAAGATGAGTAAAAAGAAGCCACTGAGATGTGTAAAAGGAATTCCTTCCCTATTGCAAGGGGAAATGGGAGGAAAAAAACCATAATTGCTTCCAAAACTAAACTGAAACTAAATGTTGTAACAACCAGACAGTGGAAACTGAAAAACGTCATCTACTTTCTCTATGTAAATTCATGAGGCCATCCCAGTTCTCAAAAATGTTTTGTTCATTCATCATCTGGGGAAACCATATCCAGCTGCAGAGACACTTCACACATTACTTTAGCCTTCACTATTTTTCAGGGTCTGTACCTGGTAACATCAGCTTTTCTTACTATTTTGGCCCCTAAACATGTTGAACAAACTATGTAATGACAAACTGAGAAATGAATGCCAAAAACCTCTTTTCTTTCACATGACTATGAGTATTTAGCTTTGCCAAATCTTCATTTTCTCTTTTCAGTATCCTCCCAGGGATGCTAAAACATATTTAAGGATATGATTGTAGAGCTCCACAAGGGTTTAAATCATGCTTTTAGGCAAATGATAGAATTTTAAGCTTCCCAGTTTTCTCTAGAGCTGAGAAATGGGCAGCCACATAACAGCTCACAGAAGACCTGGACAATTGTTCTTACTTTGGGTCTTGTTTCTAGAGGATATCGGACTGACAAGCCTCAGTGTCCTCCAGATGTAGCATAAACCTATTTCTCCATATGAGCCTTCTCCCAAAGAACACCACTACCTCATACACCAAGAAAACATTGAGAGGACTCTGAGGAACTAAGGCAAGATTATAAAGGAAAAGATTTTTGTTGATGATTCCCAAATGGTAGCCCAAGCACTTTGACTATCCCAGTGTATTACCTCTTTATGTAATTTATGTATAACCTCTTTATTTATTGTACAAGACTCCAGCCTGATGGAGAGAATAAACCAACAGGGGCCTGTAGGCCTAATTTCCCATCCTGACACCAAGGTGACAACAATTATTCATTATACTTAATGAATATATCATTATACTTCACCCCCCTAAGCAGTCTGTTCTTCTTCTTCAGGAGAAACTAGAGATAATAACCCTGGCTTAACTATTCAAACCAGGCATCATTGAGATGAATTTGTTTTCCAGTCACAAAAATCACTTAGCACTGCATTTTATCATTGCATTCTCCCTACTCCCAAAATTCTGACTCCTATGCTCTATCAGACTGTCCCCTACACCTCTCACATCCTTCTGCTCTGAAGGTCACTCATCCTACTAGCATGGCAAAATGAAAAGTTGAGTTCAGCTTGCTATAATGCTCCTACAGAAAGTAACAACTGTTGAAACAAAAATGGAACCAGAGCTAATTCAGCATTTAGAAGTAACCACACTTCAGCTTCACACTCTCACATATTTCACTGTCTCTTGTCATCTATATCAGACAGATACCTAACTATATTTGCCAGAGTACTCTTATGTGGTACACAGCCCATGCTATAGTCAAAGCCATCTGCTCAGACATATTCTCCCGAAGAACTGAGACTGGAGAATATGAATAGGCAATTAAAAGCAGTTCTGTGAGCAAAATTTGCTTTTTAACCTGACCCTTCTCAAAAATGCTGAGACAAGGATAGGGGTAAGATATAATCTTGGATTTCCTACATTACAAGAAGCAAAGTTTGGATCTCATCATACCAAGCTTATTCCTAACAAGATCCAGTCTGATCATCCATGCCAACATGTTGGCTACTAGTGCTCACTCCATAGCACATTGGCTTCACGGAGACTATGTGCACAACTGAAAGTTTGAAGCATCCATCCCCCCACAATACTTTTAGTAAGCACAGCAGATCAAGGAGTAGGCACAAAGAAGTTAATGGAAGCCAAGGCACTAAAATCTACATCTTCTTAAGGAAAAAAAAAAAAATTTGGGACTGTGCAAGGGCAGGTGTGAAGTCCTGGAATTTGAATCTAACCTCATCAGATGCCCCACTACAATTTAGTGAGACACATTATTGTGCGCAAATATGATCAGTCTGGCAGCACTCTCATGGCAAGCAGAAATGCTATTTTCACAAGAATCATTAATAACCCTTTTCTACCACTGGGCTAAACAAGGAGAAAAGAAAAAGAACAGGGTGAGATGAAAAGAAGATAAAAGATAGATGAAGAGGATACAAACATGAGCTGGAAACTGGCAGGTTTTCTACCTTGAAGAAAAGACAGAAAGCAGCTAAACAGAGAATGTGTCATGAAATCAGTCTAAAGAGAATTTTGATCAACCAAGAAGGAAAATGAAGGGGGAAAGTCAGGAACAGCAACCTGAAGGGTGCCTAGAAATTCCAAACCAAAAGACTTGGATTTTCCTAGATGTCCAGCCTGAGGCAGAATCAAACAGCAAAAAAAGAGATAAATATAACATATTACTGAGCAATGCCTTCAGTTAGCCATCTGCTGTCAGCAGTCTAACAAAGAACTGACTTACTCAACTCCATGATGAGTGTGAAATTCACTGGATAAAGTTTTCTATGTGGTACATGCCCTGCTCTCCCCCACATAATGAGCTCATCCAAAATAAATCAATGAGGTCCATTCTCCCTCTCCAACTGGCAGATTCCCATTAGTTCCACAGCATCCTGGGCCTCACCACACCAGTGCCAGACTGGTAAGCGCCCAGTTTCATGGAGACCAGAGAGGGTCACTGCCTCAGGCTGAGTTAAGTTACAGCAGGTTTCAAAGCCTCCACACCCCTTCCAGCATCCAGGTTATAAACTTCTGAAAAATATGAGTTCATCCTGAAAATAATAGCACAGCAAATCGTATAACACTCACATTTACTGTATAAAGCTTTAGATTATCTCATAAAAATAAATAATACACATCAGCTATCACATAACCATGGGGATTTGTTCTTGTTTTTTAACTCAGATCACTGTTTTGCATACAGAGGAAAAGGATGATTTTTGGTTTATCTTACAGCTTAATGTTTTTCAATTCTTTTTTTGAACAGACTTTTGCTGTGATATCTGTAATCCAGCTCTCAGGCTACATAGTTTCTTCTGATATACTGTGATCAAGTCCCAACTGGTAGGTCTAGTTTCTTCATATATATCTTTTTAGATAAAGCCTTTGCAGGAGGGAGAAGATAGAAATAGAGTTGCCATAAGCCTTGGATTTGGCTAGTTTATCTTGCACCCTACTCCACTTTGCTGAAGGACATTAATTGTCCTAAGGCCTCCTTGCCCTGCACATTTTTTCCCTTTTTTCCCCTCTATTACCCTCCCACCAGCAGGAATCATAACCGTGTGAGCAGCAACTGCCAAAAGGCAGCAATTCATAATCAGCAGAGTGATTACAAAGGAGCCAGCAGCAATGCTGAAGTTTACAGCACTTCCTGTTCACAAAACTACGTGGTAAAAATATTTGCTGCAGAGAGTAAACACGCTTAATGGGTTCCAGTTTGATTTCTTTTTATAATCCTGTACTGAAAGCACCTAGTGCTTGGGAAAAGTGCAGTGCTGACAGCACAGACAGTGCAAGGGCCCTGCTAAGCTGCACAGCATGTGCAGTGTGAACACCTAAAAGTGCCCCATCCTGCATCCCCGGGTCTTGATGTGCACTGGCCAAGGTTGCCCTGGCAGAGCTGCCAGCCTGACCCCAGGGAATGCCCTGTCACACTGGTTACCCATGATACAACAGCACATTGCCACTATTGAAAAAGAAACATGAGCAATACGAGGCCACTGAAAAGCTTTAGTGATTTTCCAACCCTTTTTTAAACAGACTGCATTTCCAGATCCCAGGCACAGAGGATGTTCACCGTCTGGAGCCTCACATATGCAAGACTCAATGTGGTTTTTTCTCATCTTCCCTGCACTTCCTCAGATCTCCAAGAGCCAGGGAAAATTCACAAAATTACAGAATCTTTTACTTTGGAAAAAACCTCTGAGATGATCAAGTGCAACCTTTGAGTGACCACCACCTTGTCAGCTGGGCAATAGCACCAAGGGACATGTCCAGTCTTTTCTTGAACATCTCCAGTGATGGTGACTTCACCACCCCCCTAAGCAGTCTGTTCCAATGTTTAACAACCCCTTCCCAACTAGGCTGGCTCCAGTGCAGACCAGCTATTGGGAGGTGTAACAGGCTACAGAAGGCTTAAAACCTTCGATTCATCTGCCATATTTATTGGGGAAAAGTCAGCTCATCCTCCAGATCCTTTGTCCAATCCAGCCTTTACTCTGAATACATCAGGAACTACTGGGACTGGCAAGTGGCCATCTTCTATAGAACAGTGGAGAACCATCGAGGAGATATATCCTTCTCCATCACTGGTTTTACTAAGTGCACCCTTCCCCAGTCTTTTACTAGATGCAAAAATGGGATGGACAAAATGAGACTCACAAAAAACAATACAAAACAAAAAGCAAGCAACCAAAAAAAAAAAAACAAACACCCAAAAAAACAACCAAGTCCCATTCATTTAAAAAAGAGTGGAAAAAAGAGATATAAAAAAAAAACAAAAAAAATGTGTGATAGTCTCTGTAAAACAGGTACACTTTCACTTTTCGCATCTGAAAAAATATATACTTGTCAAACAGAGAGGCTGCAAAGGATTCCCTGTCTTTTTAGCTCCTAGCGTGAAAAGACTGCAAAATCTATCTTTTTTAAACAGAAGCCTTTATCACAGTGTAGGCCTGCTTTTCCAGGAAATCAAGAAGTTTATGATTTTATTTTTGTATGATAATCAAGAATCTGTTTAAATACTGCCAAAGACTGAGTTGAATTCATTCTGGCCCCATTAATTGTTTGGGGCTCTCTTGCCATTCTAGCCATGGGATGGTGAAGAGAAATTCTGAGATAATGGAGCAATCTGGATCTGAGTTTCTCTAAAAAAATGTGGAGGGATTGGGTGATTCTTTCATTAAGTCTTGAAAATACAGAAGCCTTTAATATTGTCTTTTGCATTTAGTTCTTAGTAAAAAATGGCCTCATCTTTGGAAGGTTGATTTGATCCCATTTGGCAGGGATAATGCACAGTCTACCTCTGTTTTTCTGGGAGCAGAGGAGAGAGGCAAGAAAACCATCAGTGTGATGAGGATAATGTGGAGTCTTGTGATCTAGAAAAGATCGTTGACACAATCTTGGATTTTTTTGTCCCCTTTGCTGGGGCCAAAATTCTACTTCTGAAAAGATGACCTGTATACTAGGGGCCACTGTTAGATCCCACAGTGGCTGTCACTCCCACAGAGACAGTCCTGGGGAGAAGTCATATGTGGAATTACCAACCCTAAATGCCCCATAAGCTTTAGTTTTGCAACCTGAAACTGTCGGTCCATGATGTCTCCTGTCGCACCACCTGTTGCTGGACATTTCGCTTCAGCAGTGGACTTTGGCTACAGCAGAAGATAACTTCACCTTCTGCAACTTTTAAGGAAAATAAAAAGACAGGAGAAAAAAGTCTTGGCTAAAATGATCAAAGTAAAGCATCCACTAGGAGAGGATTCACTCAAGAAAAGGAGCTTCTGCAGTAATGGAAAGGCCCTTAGAAGCACTTTACCTCTCACATCAGGGAACCTAAAAAGAATTGGATGTGGTAGACATTGCACAGGTACACTATATGGCTACTTCAAGAATCACAAATCTCCAGTTTTCAATGTTTTCAGGAGATATATTTCTGCATTGTGAATGTGGACATGTTGGTGAATTGCTTAGATTTTTTCATTGTGATTCCAGCTTTCATACAGTTGAGATGAATACAGGTGTAGAAGGCATCCGCAGGATT
This sequence comes from Phainopepla nitens, assembly GCA_013400175.1. Taxonomy (NCBI): domain Eukaryota; kingdom Metazoa; phylum Chordata; class Aves; order Passeriformes; family Bombycillidae; genus Phainopepla; species Phainopepla nitens. The sequence goes on from VXBQ01012254.1 coordinate 769,155, forward strand.
AGATCACTCTTGTTTTTATAAATATTTTTATCAGTTTTGCACTGCTTTTGTTTTGTGCTTACAAATTGTTACTGCCTAATGAAAAAAGCATGAGGACTGATTTTTTTCTGTTGTTGAACACTGTATGCCATCTTCAAAACATGAGCCCAGAAACAGCCTGACCCAGGGATTTTTCAAATGAGTCAGATATAGAATGAGTTTCATTACTGATATCAGGGCAAAAAGCACCTGATATCTCATGAGGTGTTGACAATAACTCATCATAGCCTTAGTGATGTCCTGGGTTGTTTCTTTGAATCACTCACAGCTTCCAGCAGCTGCCTAAAGGACAAATGGACTGTGTTTTCATTTCCCTTATTAGAGAGATTTCTGCAGAGAGGTGACAGGAATGCGGCAAATGATAAGGGGGGAAAAACGGGAGAAAAAAACTCCAAAACCAACAACATAAAAATTGCTTTCTTAGAAATTTCTAAGCCACATTGCAGAAAATACCATCTGTTTAAGAACTTCTTGGACTGTATTGTCCAATCTGGATCCCTTGCAAAGATCCAAACCTGCAATGTGGTGAAGACAAGTGCAGTGCAGACAGAGCCAGCAACACCAGAAGAATATGACTCAGGGTGTCTTCATCATATCTCCAGGTAAGTTTTTAAACAACCAGATTTTGTGACCTGCTTTAATAAAAGTCTGGAAGAGCACTGTCACAGGAGATACATATATTTATTTCAGAGACATCACCTGAGAATAATTTAAAGATCTAAATTATGATATTCCAGAACATGGTAAATTACGATTCACATCACAACCTTTAGCAGTTAATGTTTGGGCTGATAAGAAGTTGATTATGGAATGTCCACTTTTAAGAAATCATTTCTTCAATTTACAACTGCAGGCATTGGTGAAACAAATAGAGAAAATTGGGAGCTGCTGTCTTGGAGAAAGAAGGTGAGAAAAAATGCTCCATTTGAAAATTTCTTTATTTTTTTGGCCTAATGCCTAAAATAGCAGTCATAACATGATGCACATTTTTTTTTACTGAATGAGGTAGGGGATAGTAAAAGTGTCTTATCCTGCAACATTCTAATTCTGGCTGTAAACAGATCTTTCCATACTCTTCTGCTGCCTAGGAGTAATGGGACAGAGAAACAAGATAAAGGTAGTCATGACAATAAAATATCAGCATTTTTTAAAATCAAGTACCTGTACTTAGGAGGAAAAAAAGTCTTGAGTTTCAAAGGTGCAATTGCAGTCATTTTAAATTGCATGCAGTAATACAGAGAAACTATCATGCTGATGATGTTCTGCAAATTTCTTTGGTAAGACTTTAGGCAGGAGTTGACAGATATTACTATATGCATGTATGTTTGTGTTCTAAACAAAAATTCCCATGCTGTGGTATTGTGTTACAAGAGCTTGTGAGAATGTGGTGGAATGGTGAATTCTCATCCATCACCTCCCAATGAACTACTCAGAAGTCCATTTATTTATGACAAGGTAAAATCATTTTGCTGTTTTCTAGCTAGTGGCAAAAAGAAAAAAAAAAAAGAAATAAAAACCCAAACCACAAAAAACCAGAACTACTCAGTACATTTATATTTCTAGATGCACATTTTTAAAAATGACAAATTAAATGTCAAGGGGGAGAATTTTTTTTAAAAGTTACTTATCTTTCCCCCCGATCTGGATGTCTATCCTCTCAAAAGCAAACTCTTTCTAAAGTTTCTCTAAGGGATCAAAATCAGACCTCTTGCAATATGTAGGATCCAAAATCCAGACAATTGAAGACAGTTTCACGCTGCTGCCTTCTCAGCAAAACATTTTCTTAGAGAAATGGAAAAATCAAACTAATTTACACGGAACTACACTATTATTGCTATTAAGTTTAAGTAGAAATACATAAAATCAGAGAAGGCTGTACCAAAGATATGAAGTTTGTATCCACTCATAAAAAAAAAAGCTAAACTCTACCACAATAATTATAAACAGAGATTTTCCATCATCAGGATATCTATTTCCACACTCAATATTTGCCTTTTGGCTCAGGTAATTTTCTTTTAATTTCCTAAAAGCAAAAATCTTTCCAAACTCCTTATTTGTTCTGGCAATTACCTTCAGCCTCTTAATTTTCTTCAAATTTATACACCTAAGGTAAAAAGACCTTGGACCTTTTGTTTTCCAGTGTCTTTTGGAGGTTACAGCAGTAAATTACAGATTCTAAACTAATATGCATATAAGAAAGTACCAGAATTTGAAAAGTGGCAAAATATTAGCAGCTAAAGACATAGTAAAAACTAATAATGAAAAAGACACAAGATTTTGTGATGCTTCCTCAGGGCTCGTTTTCTGATTTCAGAAGCAGCCAATACTGAATGCTCTGGAGAGCAGGGCAATTCATCTATTTCTACAATACTTTGCTAGAAAGCAAATGTTGGCCTGACCCCAGCTGGTGATTAGGTTATACTGAGGAGTTTGAGGATTGATAGCCCTTGTCATTTTAAATTAGCACTAAATGTAGCTGAGGATGTTATTCTTATTTGGGTAAATATTGCATTCTTTTTGCAAATCATCTGTATTAAGGTATTTGTCTCATAAAATAGATTGAAGTCCACTATTAAACTCTGTGCAGTATAAAAAATAGCTCGTGTAATTCATTTTTACAAGTGTTGCCTTTAACTTTCATCAGTAAGAGCTCTTGACAGGTCATTCAAGATTTTTCAAGCCTCTATCAACTCCTATCTCTTTCTTTCTTTCCTTTTCCATACAAAATACCAAGGCTTCTTGTCTAATACCAGAAAATGACAAAAAAACATTCATCTGGTTTGTGTTTGGAGTTTGTAACATCCCTCAAAATTTTTCTTTTGTTGGAAGATGTACTGTTATTTCACATTTCTGAAGTAAATTATGACAAATATAATATATACAGAAGTGTTTATCAACAAGAATCCATCAATCCACCTGTTCTTCCTTGTGCATATTAAACACTTTGGAACAGCTTCTACACAGGGTGTGAAGAAGGGGATTGAGAGCATTTCCCAGTCATCAGCTTTGTTTTATTAAATCTACAACTAATTTGAATAACTGTAGAGAACCGTATTCCTCTTCATCAGCTTGGTCATATCACCCCAGCATGAGTAAGGCATTAGAAGAGCTTTTGTCCAATTGTGCTAAGTGCAAAAATTATGACCCTGAGAATGAGATAATTCTTTTCCCAGGGGAGGGTAAGTGTCCATTAGAGACTTTGTGGGTGCATTTTCTGTGACTGGAGTGTCCCCAGCTCACCTCTGCTACAGGTCTGGCATGTCTTTCACAGTAAAATAAAAGAAAGTATATCACTGTGACTGATTATGCTAGCATTTAGCATTTGCTTCAATACAGTCTTGGAGAAAATGCTTAATTTTAAACACTAGAGTAATTCTTTTGACTTCAGCAGGGCTATTGGTATGCTCAGAAGAAAGTATGTATTCTAAATGCTTTGTGGAAATTTGACAATAGGCAGGCACTGAGGCATTAGATGATGTAGATTTAATGTATAAGCCTCTAATCTTCTACCAGGTTCCTTCTTTTGCAGACAATTTAAAATTTTGTGAGTGATGCACAGAAAATGGGAAAATACAATGAGGAAAATGTCGTGTGTCTCCTCAGAATTGCTAAATATTTTCAGCTAGCTTTTCTTATTATATTTGCCCCTTTAGAAACATGAAGCCTGCTAATTAAGCGAGGACTGGAGACTTGTCAAGATTATGAGAGTACTGCTATGACATAACCATAATTCTTGATGACATTTCACTTTCCCCATCCAGAAAAATCTATCACACTTTCTGAGATGTGACCTTCATCTTGTTAAATGAATACTAGAGCAAAGAGCTCGTTTGACCTCTTACCTGCCCTCCCCTCTCCACCCTCTGTCTGGCCTCAGCCAGTCTGTCAAGCTTGTTTGCTTCATACTAATTAGCTTGATTTCTTTGGCTATTGTTACTTAGCACACTTTCTTTGTTTTTTTTTGTCTCTCTTCTGGCTTTGCATGTAGCTATTTGGACGACATGGTTTCTCCTTTCTAACTTGCCCATCAGATTGTTCTTTTTTTTTCCGTTATTTTTTTTATTTCCCCAATTTTGGTGTGAAACTCCTTATTTAGCCGCGTTTGTCTTTTGGTACACTCCTTGCTGGCAGAGGAGCATGCTACATGCTTTTCTTTCTCTATTCTATAGTTCTTGAGGTTTTCTGTTCTCTCAGTCCCACTCCTCAGCCAGTTTGATTTTTATAGCTGTGTAGCTATTTCTCTGGAGAAACACAAGTCTGACTCCAGCATCTTTTTGTTCTCCTTCTCCTCATTTAGTATTCATTTTTGCTGCAATCTCAGATCTAATGAGATTGTGATCAATGCTTCCCAAGTTGGCCCTTGCCTACATGTCTTCAATCATACCTTGGCTGTATAATCTACTACACTCTTCCTTCTGTCAATTGGTGAACATATATAGTTAATGTTAAAAGCATCCTGAATGCTTTATTTTCACCTTCACTTAATAAAGTGGAATCTACCTTGGTAGTTGCAGAATTTCCTTTGCATCCTTTCTCATGCAAAAGCTGTAATTTATGTGATTTTTTTTTGTGGTTGTTGTTGTTTTTTGGGTTTTTTTTGTGGAGTTCACTTTTGAATCCAGCTCTTTCTATTTTGGAAACTCAATACATTCCAGCCTTCAGTCTACTCAAGGAAAAAAGCAAAACAAGTATGACAAAATACCCTTTCACACACAATTATCTACCAGGCAATCACTATCCCATAATATTATCTCACAAAATAACCAGCTCTCAGGCAACATTAGCTTATCCCTGCAATGTTTGTGTGTGTGTCTGTCTTATACAAGATACCCTGGATTTCACAGGTGGTAGGGAGCACCTTGGGATGCCGTGGTTGGTTACCACTGTAATTAACCAGCTTTAATCAGTGCTGGGCCTGGAGTGGACACAAAAGGGCTGTGATGCCAGGTGAAAACATCAAGTCTCGTCTCACCTAGATAGAAACACAATTCTAGAGCTCCTTGAGCTGTGCTGATTTGCAGCACAGAAGCTATAGGGCTTCTCTGCTTTGCCTGTTGACTCTGATGTCCCTGACTTGTTGACTCTGATGACTCTGATGACTGTCTTCCTTCAAAGGAAACTTAGGTGAAAATCACCTCCCCATCTCTGGCTCAGCCAAAGGCTCCTATTGAATCTCCAGAAGAGAAAACTTAGAGTTTCTCTAAACAGTCATAAACAAATGAATTTTGCTGTAAGGACTGAGAGCAACAACAACACTAAAAAAAAAAAAAAAAAAAGAGATGAGCTCCATGTCACAAAATATTTTGAGGTTTTGACTTTTTTTAAGCCTTTAAGTCATCTCTGCTCTGTAAAGTGCCTTTTTCTTGTACATTATTTGTCCTAGGCTGGTCGCTTTCTGACAGCTTATGTGTTATATTTGAATGCATTTTCTGCAGTGTAGGAGCTATGACAACACAAATCATCCAGACAGATTACAAGGGAACAGTGCTGTTCATCCTCTTTACACCACAGAGCAGGGGCAGAGGGGCTGGGACCAGGGGGAGGCTGGTGGAGCTTCCCTCTAGGCTTTGCCCTGCCCACCCTGAGGCGCTGGTGCACTGGGGAAGAGCCAGCATTTCACTTCCAGGACTTCAGGGGCTTTGGGGTTCCGCACAGGAGATGAAACCAATTTATGATCAGACCTCTGCACATCTGTGCCATTATGGAAAGGTAATAAATATCAGGAAAGGAAAGGATATCACACACTCAATTTGAGAAAAACTGAAAGTCCTATGCCACAGGCCAAATATAGAACTCCATTAACCATTGTGAAGCACAGTTGATGAGGAGAGTAAAAGAACAGCCCAGGAGGAAATTAATAATTCTGTATTAAGTGCAGAGCTTGGATGGTGTTTGGTAAATAAAGCCTGAGGTCATGCATTGACTGACGGGGAAAACAAAATATTGAATAACCACCAGTTCAGCAAACACTATCCACCCTGTGCAGGGAAGGAAGCATTTTGCCTATGGATTAAGGAAAATACTGTCACCTGAAAAAAAAATTGCATCAGAATGTTATGCACACAAAGGGGCCAAATAAATTTCCATGGTAGCTACAGTTATTCTGTTCCTTAAATTCTGGCTCTTCCATTTTTCTCCGAATGTAGTCTTTTTATATATTTCCCTATGAAATTGGTACCTTTTTGTTACTGTTTTAATGAGAAACTGTAAAAAACAAGCAGCTTACATGAACATAAATCAGCTTCAACATTATGCAAGTTTACTTCAATTGCTGAATCTTCTGGTTCCAGCAAGGCTTGTAGGCTAATTATAGTATATCACAGGAGAAAAAGATTTGGATCATTCTGCTGAAGGACAGGTAAAGGCTGTCTCTGGGCTCCTAATGACTTAGAGGTAGCTGGCCCAAACATCATTCTTCTCCATCCTAACGATGAAAGAGTAAGAGCTGATCCAGCAGTGCAGATATGGCCTGTCTCCTTCCCTCACACAGAGACTATGTCCTGGTGCTCCTGCTGAGCCTGAGCTTCTGCTGCTGTTCCTGGGCCGATGGCCAGGCCATGGCCCTTCTCAGTGTTCACCTTCAGTCTTGCCAACAGCAGGAATCCAGGAATTAAAAAAAAATTCAAAATTTGTATCCTGTCCAAAGCTCTAGCTGGCATTTTGGAAGGGATGGAAGGGAGCACAAAGGAAAAGAAGCATCAGAATTTCCTCTGGTTTCAGTCTTTTACTTGAAAACTTTCAAAGATCTTCTGCACAAGATAGACAGCTTAGAGCTTCTAAAGATGAAGATAAAAACAAAGATGACAAAGAAAAGGAAGGAGATGCGTGAGGAAGAGAAGGAGGTAGAAGAGGTTATCACCAAAAACCTGGAAAGGTACACAAATGATGTTTCATTACATGATCCACTGTAATTTTCATGAAAATCAACAAGACTGACTGCTTAAACTGGGCTTTAAGGAGCCAAAATTGCACGTAGTAAATGAATTGTGACCAGAAATTAGCAACGCATACCGTTAATGGACAACTCTCTGAGGTGAGTGTGGAAACTGATAAAGAGGTGTCAGAGGTGGAAAGAGTTGGTGAAAGGAGCTGAGACAGAGCAGGGCTGGAGAGCTGGGAAATGCAGGCAGACACTAAGCCATGAAAGCAATGACAAGAAACAGAAGTCTGCCCCTGAAGAGCTGCTAAGCTCAGCGGGTAACTCAAAATTTTAAAATTCCAAGGGTTGAATTTAGTATTTTACTACATGAGCCAACTACTTGGAATTAATCAGATTATACAACAAACAATGTCACTCAACACAAAGATTGGAAACTAGGATCAATATAAATCTGTGCACCCTCTTTCAGAGAAGTGATCATAGAAGCTAATGAAATGCAGATAAGTACATTAGGTTTTCCTCTTTTCATGCACCCTCTTATCCTGTCATTTAAAACTCAAAATCAATCTGAGTTACCTTAAGTGGCAATACTGTGTCTTTAATCCTTGATTCATTTGTTGTGAAATATAGTCAAAATAATAATTTGAAAGGGAAATTTGAAAATGTCAGATAGTAAATGCATATTTTACTTATTTTAATGTTTGTTGATTTGAGGCTTTGAGGGCAACACGGTAAATATTCAGTTTGGCTGGCACAAACTGTGCAGGAATCTAATAGAAAGCAATATTGTTGAAAATGGATATCAATTGAAAACAGAGAGCAGTGTCAACTATTCCCCACTGGGAGCAGACAACAATAAAACCAGTCAAGCATTACACAGTTGAGCCTGCCAAATGTCATTAGAGTGTAGAAAAAAAGTAAAGGCACATACGAAGGGGGGCGGGGNGTTGAAGGGGGGAAGTACTCGCCTTATTTATATTTTTCCCCTGGACAATTTAGCAACATAAAACTGGGGGGAGGGGGTGTGGTCGTGTTGGACACAGACACGATGGGATGGTGGACCCCAAAGTTTAAATTTATTATAATGGTGTTGTCAGATAATTCAGGAAAACAGGGAAACATCATCCTATTGTGAATTAAGAACGCCAGAAAGATAAAGCAACGCAGTTTA